>JBBPPQ010000259.1:0-19335 GCA_038092035.1 Leccinum disarticulatum
AGCTTCAACACGTCCTGTGCTTGTGATAGAGCATCCTCCCACGCGTCGAAAGGTCTAGGCAGTTTAGGGAGTGGCCGCGAGGGGAAGAAACCAGTGTTGCTTTGGAGGTTTACGTCGAAGTCGGCAGGAGTGGGGCGCGTGTCAGGCGTTGCGCGTCCGCTGGATCGCAGGGACTGCATGACCCATAATGCATCGTTGATTATGCGGAGGGGCGACGGCAGAAGGTCGATCGGATACATGGAGTTTGTTGGGAGGAGGTGACGAATAATATTGTGATAGATGCCAGCAGGTACTCATCCCTTTTATACAGGATATACCACTGCAAGTCTAGCAATAGATCACATCAGCAAGGTAACCCAGTCACAGAGCTTGCAGTGGCTGCTTGGCTCAAACGGCATCTTTTCGAGAATTAATTCCGTGGGATCCGATTAAGGTGCCCGGGTCTCTGCGAACTTTCTTCGATCAGGAATCAGCGATTGGCCGTGCCGCGTCTGTGCTTGAGCCAGAAAGTCGAGTCACTCAGCCAGTTCCGAACCAACTCGTCAGCTGGTCGGTCAGGAACGAGTCATCCCCGTCATTCTGACTGCGCTCGCGGGGTCGAGTCATTTATCTCGCACATTTGGTGCACCCGGCATGCAACACCTTGCACTTTAGCTATTTTTGGATCTCGTAATGGACAAGCCGAGTGGCGGGCGCTCGTGTAATTTTGCAGTGACTGTACTAGTAGTCTCCATCGCCAATCAAGCCCAAAATGAGAGATCAGTCAAACATGCACAGATGGCATAGCGCAGCCAGTTGTGCGGCCTGCGGCTAGCACCACGTGCTAATCTACTCCCGCGCAGTTCTTGTTCTTGTTCGGAATGTGGGAGACCAGGTGTTAGCTACTATGGCGTCTTGTCACCACAACTGATTGGTATACGCCCACAGGACGAGCAGCTGGTCTGCCAGTGAGCGAGCAATTGCTGTGTTCCAACGCTGACAGTTGTTATTTGTGGTTCCGGCAGATTCTCACTGTGTGCGTGTGCGGGCGGCTTTAGTCCCCGCGTAGGCTGTGCGAATTGGGTCCAAGTGCAATTCAGACGCGTAATCCACTGACGACCCCCGTGGACTCGCTCTCGCTCCATTGCGCCGGCGGGATGGTAACTTATAATATCATACATACTCCATTTCACACAGAACCGCCGTGCTTGCCCTCCGCATCCACCGCAGAGATCCCGTTGGCTTGGCGTCGCAGAGGCGTTCAAATAGATCTGATCAGTCGTCTTGTCGGCAACAGCACGCACAGTGTTAGCCTTGTGTCGATCAAGGTTAGAACAAGGTCGCAACGTTAACAGCCCAACCTGGCCACCCAGAGTGGCAGTTCGAGTAAGCGACAGGCTGGGCAGTAACATCATCCAGCGCCACAGTCGCCATCAATCACCGGCAATTCGAACCTTGACCAGAGACAAGTTGGACGTTCGAATCCCATACCGCGTTAGAATGACTCGCGAGTGAGTCGGCTCTCATCCACCGCCTTGTACCTATCGCCGACTCGACAAACAACACTACACCGCGGTCGAAATCCAATTTCAAGAAAACTGCACAGCGAAAGTTTTCTAGATACCAAATCCTACTCTGCCACCGCCACTCAGACCTCTTTCCATGCCACTCTTGCTATCCCTTGATCGTCCACGACCTGACACGTGCGGTACACCACGTCGAGAACCTTGTCTTTAGTACCTGCTTTCTCCTTGATCAAGTGCTCCATATCCGAAAGTAGCCCAGAAAGCGAGACGGGTCCATCCTTGCACAACGACTTAATCATCTCCACTATCTTGGACTCGGACGGTAGTACGAAGGCCATCGGGCCAACGTGTTCCGCGAATGTATCCGGAAATGACAATGGTGGCATTTGAGATCGGTACGGGGAGTCGTTCGAGAAAAACCGGTCCAGGATCTCAGGTGAAACATCATCAATTTTCTCGGGGGTCCACATCGGCCGTCCTTTTACCCTGTCTATCAACACTGCACTTATGCCTGTACGGAAATCCGGGCTGGCACCGTTCTGCAAGATGTTTACACATCGGTCAATTATTTTCGAGCTGTAGACGAGACTCACGCAATATGCTGTCACGATTCCCATTTCCATCTGTAAAGCATCCCGCAATGACATATTCTTTCCGCGGCGAATAGCAGCAAGTGCTACTTTAAGGCTCGTGGGGCTGCGCATGTGAAGTATTTCCAGGGTTTCCTTTGCCCACTCATTGACACAGGTATCTGGGGAACTTGAGAGTTTCGCTAGAGTTTCCAGTATACTTTCCACGGTATCGTGTCGGAAAGCGGAGTCTAGGGCGTTACGGATAACACCCAGTAATTTCCCACGCGGTTCATCCGGCTGGCGTTCGCTATGCAGTTCTTCGATCGCGCAGTTGATTTGAGTGATGGATGGATTTTCGTATTCGGCTAGATGAGCCATGAGACTAGGAATAGTCCGCGAGGGAACATAATGCGTCGCAAGGCCAAGTTCACTGCGGATGATGTGAGTGATAGCTTCAAGTTAAGGGCCATGGCTATTGAACTTACAAGACCGCTCTGCCAGCTAGTGTTGCCGACGTCAAGGCAAGATACGTGCCCAGTTCACCATCTAGCCTTGACAAAAAGAAGCTTGCCCCCACATCTGGACAGAATCCAATCTTGGTTTCCGGCATAGCAAACATCGTCTTTTCGGTCGCTACCCTGAAGGGTGCCCCAATGGAAAGACCAACGCCTCCTCCCACTGATATTAAAATTGACATCATTGACAAATGAGACATCAGATTGCACACATACTAGTGATCCCATCGAGAACAGCCACATATGGCTTCGGTAGCTGAGACAATACGAAAACCAACTCAAACCTGTGCAGCGGGTCAGGCCGTTGGCACAGCTTTCGCGATATCATGCTTACTCGTCCTTGAAAAATTGTATCGCCGCTGGACGGGTGCCTTCTTCGAGCGAGTTCTTCAAAACGGCTACGGTCCGTGAAGCCGCTTACACACGCCCGTTGTTGAAAATTGAAAATGCTTACTCTCTACGTCACCTCCGGCACAGAAAGCCCGGCCACGCCCCGTTCCGATGACCATGCGACAAAGGTCTGACTTGGACCATACCTACACAACCATAAACATCAATGAATAGCAAAAGGACTTGACAAACTGACGTCGAGTTGGGGTCGCAGTGAATTGACCATTTCGCTATTGAGCGCATTGAGTTTATTCGCTCTATTCAGCACGTAGGTGCGAGCACTTCCGTTTGACTGAAAGAGAACTGGCTGGGATGAACGGGGGTGAGCCAAGGAGCGGAACCTACTAGGATGTGCAAAAGTCCTTACCTGATCGAGTGGGGAAGCGGCAGCGCTCGTGGACATGTGGGCAGCAACTGCGCGAGTTCTGGCAAGCGCTACCGATGAGCTGTTACGCGACATCCTCGCAATTGCAGTGACTAGCATACTGCGGCTGTGGATCCAGTGACCAAGCCTGGTCGGAACCTAAGTAGCACGGTCGGAGAGAGCGGGGTTCCGCAAAATTTGAGTCAATGATTACATAAATAGCATACTCTCACAAGTGACTTACTATTTCCATGTCCACACAGGATTCTGTGATAACTACAGGAACTAGGTTCCACTCATCCTCTGGCCATTTTGGTACAATCAGATATGTCGGTTATGTCACAGGGACAGATGGCCTATGGTATGGCGTGGAATGGGATGACCCCACTCGTGGGCGACATGACGGTGTCAAGGATGGGAAGCGCTACTTCAACTGCCGGTATGCCTCCCTTTCCTGATATCTTCTACCGATGCAATCGATTCTATCGGAAGCATACCAAACGCTGGATCTTTCATTCGCCCATCGGCTCCCTTGCATTTCGGGCGCTCGTTCTTGACCGCCCTCAAGATGAAGTATGTTGAAACCGAGCACGGTTCGGATACTCTCGAAAAGGTTGTACTCGGTTCCTCCAATGGCACCATAGAGGTGGAAGCAGTTGGTCTTGATAGGATCAGACGGAACCTTGGCAATCTGGAACGCCTAAGAGAGGCGAGTCTCGACCGCGAACTGGTGGCGACCGGTGATGCTCAAGGCAGCATCTTCGCAACTTGTCCGAGTGAGATCAGTGGCTATTTTCTTGCGTCAGTTTTCTGAAACATCAAAAAGATATCCGCGGTCTCGACTTGTCTGCGAGTTTGCTAGCTGCCTGGGAGGCTATAGCAAGCATAACTGTCGAACTACCTCAGTTGAAAAGACTAGCCTTGAAGTAGGTATTTAATCCGGCGAACGAGAACTGATTAGTTCACAAAAACAGCCGAAACCGTCTTCTGCCACCGTCCCGGGAGGATGCGTTTCCAGTTCAAGCATTTTCGCAACTTCAGGAACTCGAATTAAATAGCACACTCATCTCCTGGGCGGAGTTCAGCGAAGTTTCGAAGTTCATGGCTAGCTTACGGTCTGTTGAACTAGGTCACAACAATCTCGAATCACTGAGTGCTCGGACGCCGGTTGGCCCAAAACTTGTTTCCCTTAATTTCGAGGGCAATTTTCTGAACGACTGGGTACAATCAACCGATTCACTACGCGAGTTCAACACGTGTGTTTGCACTGATTACTCTTTGATCGCCCTCACTGACAAGTAGTGTCGCAGCCTTGAACGGTTAATTCTGACCGATAACGGCATTCGATCTATCCCACCTCTCAGGGGAGCGCCATCCCCACTTCTTGGCATCAGAGACCTTGTATTATCCAGGAATGATCTGAGGCAATGGCAATCCGTGGATGCGATACATGATTGGTGCCCCAATCTTTCCTCCTTACGCATGATTGGTAATCCGTTACCTGAAGAAGGTAAAAGGAACGAACATTACTCATAATTCATCACTTCTCAACAATTGCGGTGCAACGCCACCAGACCTTGGTCATGCCCGACAGTTCATTATAGCAAGGATTCCTTCTTTGCTATGCCTGGATTCAACTGCGGTATGATGTTGACCAAAAATCTGCTTATTCATACTCTAATACTCAATCGCTCAGATCTCAGCTCGGGAACGCACCGATTGCGAACTATTTTATCTTTCATTTGTTTCAAAACACGTTCCTGGGAATGACCATGAGAAAGCACAGGTACACCCTCAATGGATTGCGCTTTGTAACAGTAAGTTGGAGTAATCCTGGTGCCGGCCGGTGACGAATTCCTTAGAACATGGACGTCCCGTCGAGTCATCGGTTCAAAACAAGTCCGAAGAGAGACTCAGCAAGTATCTCATAAGTGACTGTTCAGGTGTTCGGTACTCGAAAGAGGTACTAAACATTCACAGATGTTGTTATTCAGCGCTGTGCCAAAATCCCTGCCACCTTGCACGAGCCGATAGAGACAATTGGGCTACCCATTTCACTGAAAGTATTGAAAACCATGAAGCTGAGCATCTTTCGACTGAAACTCATCAAGTCCCTCAAGATTTCTCGTTCCCCAAGGCGTGAGGCAATACAAGTGTGGCTGAAGCTGCGCGATGGCTATGTTCCATTGGACAACGACGGTCATGATTTAGATTGGTATGGAATTGAAGACGGGACATATTTGGTGGTTCACATGCAAGAATAATAATAATGTATACTGGTTACCATCCCAATCGGAGGACCGAGACACAGGACGCCAATAGCCGCATCAACCTCTCGCAGGCGCTTGTTAATTATACAGGTAGCGCAGCCCAGCGCCGGGACAGGCGTACCTTGGCTATACGGGAGGTGTTGCCGAGAACGGTTCCCCTGGTATACCCAAGAACAGTCCGTCGACGTCTCTAAGTGGTCTGTTCCGCGCCAGTGACATCGCATAAAACCGGACCAGAAGGCGCAAAAGGACGTGGCCATAGAACCTCGTCCAGAACTCAGAACGTCGCAGGATGTAACTTCCGATCGAAGGGGTCCCCAAATCCGGACGAGCGGCCTTATCCGAATGGCGCGACAATACGGAAGGACCAACGGGTTTCCACGAGTAAGTACAGCTGTTCGGTTTGTCCCATAACATGCCAAAGGAAAAGCTCGAGTTGACCATCTCCTAAACGAAATTGCGAGACCACAACGCATGAGGGCCGTTTGGTGCAGCCACGACCGACGACCATATGTCCTTTAACGCGCCCATCCACCGTCGCCATTGGAATGCCTCATAGCCCTATCGTCGTACCGATCGTCCCTTTCTTCGCGCCTGCCTCCACGATCGTCACGTCGCCTGTTGTCGTGGTCATCCCTGCGGCGGTCATAATAATAATCAGGGAGTCTGCGGTCATCATCATAGTCCCCCCGCCGGTAATCTTCGTACCCTGCAGGTTTTCTCTCCTCATAATCCCTCCTGCCTGGAGGTGGAGACCTGGGGCGACGATCATCGTGATCAGCACGGCGAGGAGGCGACCTGGATCGTTCGCGACGGTAAGGCCGTTCCTCCCTGTGACGGTCATCACGGGCGGGACGCTCTTCGCGACGATCATCCCGTCGGTAGTTATCGGGTCCACCACGCTACAATCACAAATGTCAATAAATCAAGCCAATCAAAACTGACCTGATGAACACAAACCGTGTCGTCATATGCGACTCTGACCGGCCTTCCACGCAGATCCTTACCATCCAAGTATTTTACAGCACGGTCGGCGTCATCACGAGACAGGTACTCCAGGACACTGAATATCGATCGAATGAGACAGGGACGGACAAAAATAGCTTGGCGTACCCTTCACCAGGCGAATCGCGATCAATATCCGCAAAGGAAACACTGCCCGCTTCGCGACCAAAATCTTTGAGATCCTAGGAACGAGCGTTGCCAAGTTACAATAAGGAACCACCATGCACGACGAGCCGTGGGCCATCAATGAAATCCAACGGCGACCGATTCATTCCGTGCTTACCTGCCAGCTCGTGTCACGAGAGATGCCAGATACAATTAACCTGATGCCCGGAGGTCTTCGGGAACGAGCACTGGAAAATAAAATGAGGACCGGCACCAAGATATCCATCGGGCGCAGTATACCCATAGCTTCGGTCGCTTTCGTACACGTCCCGACGAGGTCGACCCTCCTTGGCAAACTCGACTACGATGCTACTTGTGGTGATGAAGCGGTCACGTACAGCAATCCAACATGGAACTCACTTGGCTCCCATGAACATTTTACCGTTGAAATGATTCACAGCATCTTCGGCGTCCTTGGACAAGCTTAGGCCGGGTGAACCGGACAGACGAGCCTAAATCCCACCTTTGAATTTTCGAACTCGACGAAACCAAACCCTAATGATTGGTGTTAGTGATGAACAAGTGACAGAGAAACGAAAATCACCGGTCATGACACGGCAATCCACGATGCGACCGTAGCCGTCGAAGAATTTTGCAACGTCATCTGAACGAGCGTCCGGGGGAAGTCCTGTTGAATGAACACTCGTATATACTGTGCGTGTCTTCAGTCACACTGAGCGGACTTACTACCAAGATAAAGACGTCTAGCCATGGTGGTAAAAGTTTGAAAAAGACAAGTTCAAATTTTAGCTGAGTTCGAATTCATTTACTTTAAGGGCCCGTGCACATCCATAGCCGGAACCCCGCACGCCACTCATACCAAAACATAAGAGTAAAATATTTAAGATTCTTCCACAAGGACCTCATCCGATATCAATGTTGCGACCAGTTGATCGAGTTCAGGTCGATACCCTCTTGCACCATCTCCCACAGCGGACTAGGACGCACGTCAGTGAAAGCTCGGATGCAACAGAAGCAAAACTGCGGACCTCATGTCGCGAAGACGGTTCACAACACGGACTATGTGGCTGACCACAAAGTCAATTTCTGCTTCGGTGGTGAATCGCCCGATACCGAATCGTAGCGAAGAGTGTGCCATATCTTCAGCCGCCCCTGAACAACCGAAGCATCGATAAACAAGTATGTTGGTGGCACCGAGTGTACGTACCGAGCGCACGGAGCACGTAGGATGGCTCCAATGATGCTGAAGTACAGGCACTACCGGACGACAAAGCGATGTCCTGCTTACGTTAGAGTTTCCCGAAATAACATGGAAAGAAAGCACTCACTTTTAGGGCCATTAGCAGGCTCTCTCCCTCTACATACGAAAACGATAGGTTGATGCAACCGGGATAGCCATTGACGTCTCCGTTACGGACGACATGCTCAACTTGAGAATTGATTCCAGACAACAGGCGATCCGCTAATTGTCTTATTCGGGCATGGTCTCTCTGTGGGCTTGCGGGTAAGTATAAGAGAAAAATCATACACAATTCAAGGAGATAATGGTCAGTACCCCTGCACACAAAGTCATTACCAAGCCGGCAATGGCCGCTTGATTATGCCAAAGGCGAGTGCTATTATCATCTTTCATTGACCGAGGAACGTGCTCACCGTCATTTCGAGTTTTGCTATCCGTGCTGCTGCACCTATCCCGACTGCAAGTGCTGCAGGTAACGTGCCACTCCGCAACCCCCGTTCTTGTCCCCCTCCGCTCAAGATTGGTTCGAGCCGGACTCGGGGTCGCCGCCTGACATAGGCGGCACCAACGCCCTTCGGACCATAGATTTTGTGACCGGAAATGCTCATGAGGTCGATGTTAGCCTCGTTGACATCAACGGGGATTTTTCCAATAGCCTGTGCTGCATCTGTGTGAAGATACACACCGCGGTGCTTCCTAATGATTTCTCCAATCTCCTTCATCGGCTGAATGACACCGGTCTCATTATTTACCATCATGATGGAAACTAGTGAAGTGTCCGGCCGGATGGCGGCCTCGAGGGTTTCCAGGTTGACGATGCCGTTCGACTCTACAGGTAGATACGTGATGTCGAATCCTTCTTCGCCGAGTTTTCTGCAGGAATCCAGCACACATTTGTGCTCCTGGGAGAAAAATGTTCATAACATTGCACACACGAGCACCAAGCAACTCACAGTTTGGGTGGTGATTATATGCTTTTTCTTCTCTTTATTAAACCTAGCCACTCCTTTGATGGACATATTGTTGCTCTCCGTGGCTCCGGAAGTGAATACAATGTCTTTGGGCTCGGCACCAATGAGGTCTGCAATATGCTAAAGCCGACGATGAGATAATGTTAAACGCGTTGGACGACTCGACTTGCTTTGCGTGCTTCCTCGACCGCTTGTTCAGCTTCCCATCCGTACGCATGGGTGCGACTGTGAGGATTACCATACTGGTCGGTGAGGTAGGGCAGCATCGCATCAAGAACCCTGGGATCAACAGGTGTAGTGGCCTAACCGCAGTGAGAAAAGATACAACTACTTCCCCGGTTCCCTCCGCTTACCTGCATGTCAAGATAGATGGGCCGGGTCTTCTGTGCCGCAGCGTTCTCACGGGCAGGATTTGCGAGCATGAACCCAAGCATGTCTGCATATAAGTTGACACAACAGGAAACAAGAGGACGCAAGGAAATGCGAACCTGGACGAGGTGCGAAATGTCCTTCCTTATATGAAGGAGGGACGTCGACTATTCTCGCTCTGTCCGCACCTGAGGGCTGAACTAGCCCTCTTTGCGCGCCAACGGTGGCCCATCTGATGGAACGTCTAGTCAAATTTGCGGTTGTGCTTGAAGGTATTCTTGACAACATCTGAGGAAATATTTCAGGAGGTGATGGTGACGGTCCACGACAAGAATCGGCGGTCAGCCCCGATGTGACCATTCGGATTGTATTACATAATCATATATTACGTTGGCACACCCGAAATCACCCTCTCCTAGTAGGGGGAGGAGGCAAGAGAGGAATTCCGCCACCACTACCAGTCGCATTACCAGTCACGGAAGACGATCCCAGGAGCGAAGTGCCTTTGAGCTTGTTACTCTTCCCTGGGATTGAGATCGAGAAGGTCTGTCCTTCCTTCAAAGAATAGTCCTTCTTGGGGCCCGCGGGTATGTGCGGACTCTGCGAAGACGGCGCATCCACACTGGGACTGGGTGGATTTAGTGCTGCCTTGGCACGTCTAGAATTCTCCAACTGTGAGTGTGCGGCTGAAGGTGATACACAACACACTTTGTAAAGTCTTGCAAAGCAACATCTGGTGCGATGCCTTGAGCGGAACCAAAGCTCATGAGTGTTTCTCGTTCACTCACTGAAATCAAAGCTATCCGTGCGTTCTGCAAATCCCATGCCAATGTATGCCTTCTTTCCGCCGTCTTCCACTTTCACGACAAAGTAACGGGACGAGTCTAGCACAGCGTCGACGGATGGCTTCATTGGGTCGTATTCAGCGCGAGCAAACTCTACGGAAGAGCTGAACTAGGCATATCCCTCGAGCCTTGAGTGCACTCACGCTCGCCTACAATCGTGTGCCATATGTGAATGAATTGATCGTGATTCCATTCACTCGACGACTGGCTTACCGGTCTGCGAATCTTCGAAGAGGAGAACAGCATTTCCAGCCTTCTCGATGATGCGCAATCTGCCCTTCCACAGCGGGTTTGCGAGATCTCCCCAGTCATTGGCGCGATGGCCTTCATTCGCCTTAAGAGAAGGGATTTTGTACACTAGACGCTGTGGTTGAGCCGCGTTCCACTTGCAGACTTGCAAAATCTCAATGACCTGAAATTTCTCGGGCGATATACAGGATAGATATGATCTCGTCCTCGAGTGAATCCATATGTGTGCGTTGGTGAAGAAGGGTAGTTTATGTCAGCATACACTACCACACGTTCAATGGCATCCTCCTCGACCTCTCAACATACAACTCCAGTCAAAATGTAGGCTTGTACGCACCGTGCGCGATGCAGAGAAATAACAGAGAAACTCTAGTCTGACTGTCGGCTCTGCTTGTGGTTCCATACGCAATCTCTTTTCCAAGATTCGAGCCATTGACGCGAAACATGGCAAGTTTGATTCCGTTCTTTGTCTGGGCGACTTTTTTGGTCCCCTTCAAGAACATAGCACGGGAGGTGACGGTCAGGATCAGATTGCCGAGTTGTTGAACGGGTCCCTTGAAGGTATGGTTCATGTATGCTTGTAGAATGTCAGACCTGATTTTGTAGCGTCGTAGCCCCCTTGAGATGCTATATCATGCAGGGACATAATCCACTCCCAGACCGTGTCATAGAGCAATACGCTCGAACCGGCGGACAGCTGTGTAAAGACGTCTTTCTTCTAAGTAAGCCCCTCGCTGTACCCAGAAATTTGCAGCCAAGGCTCTAATCTCCAATAGCCAAGTCTGGGATCATCTCTACCCCGCATGGTCTGAAGATTGCCTGTCTTGGTGGCGTATATAACCCTGGTATTTACGATTCTTCCGACGGCGTTCCAGTACGCACCCACCCGCTCCATGCAGCCTGTCGCGCTGATGTGGTACTTTTAGGGGTTTGCCTCACCCTTCTATACAACACACACGGTGGAACGGCTCCTCTCGAATACAATGAACAAGTCGCCGAACGTAGGGACGGGACACAATTATGGATCTCTTGCCGCAATTCGTGATGCCGCATCGAATTCACAGCACATCGACATCTTTATCACTAACGACTGGCCGGCTTCCATCACATCACACAGTCTTTCTCCTTTCCCCGAGCACGAACATTCTAGTTCTCCGCCTCTTGATGAAATCGTTCGAAAAATAAAGCCGAGATATCATTTCGCGGCAGGCACCGGGCCCTCCTCCAAGTTTTGGGAACGTGAACCCTTTATCTGGGATGACGAATCTGGAAGGATTTCTCGTTTCATAAGCCTCGGTGCATTTGGTGGTGAAGATCACACTGGGCAAAAACAGAGGGTTCGTTCCAGCTTGCAGGTCATATGCAGTGATTTATGCTTCCTCAGTGGTTTTACGCATTCTCTATCGCACCATCGGCAACCATGACGCAACGGACGAGCAATATCACAAAAAATCCATTCTCCGAAGTTGCTACTTATCTGCCGAAACGAGGTCGTGATAGCGCTGATGGGGAAAATTTCATCTTCGGTAATGTTCGTCATCCTACGAAGCGTCCTAAACCAGGTTTGTCTTCATATTACCGCTCTTTGCATCCCTGTTACTGTTATCTGCAGAAATACCAAGTGGACAAAATAGCAAACCCCCTGTTGGATACAAGTGCAAGCGATGTCAATCAACTGAGGTTAGCCGCTGATATATATGAAAGGGGACATTGCTTAAGTATAAGGCAGCATTTTATTGACAGCTGTCCTGAGCGAACGAAACCGCCAGAAGGATACGTGTGCAAGATCTGCAACGTCCCTGGGCACCTCGTCCGTGACTGTCCAACCAAACACGCCATAGGGGACACTGGAGGCCCAAAACCACGTGAAGGATACGTATGCCGAGCCTGTGGAAGTGAATTACACTATATAGCTGATTGCCCAGTGGCAAATCAACATGGGTCACGCGAACAGGGCGGCAAAAGAAAGCCTCCAAAGGAGATTGGACGTATGTCCTATATTTTTTCACCTTGTTTCCTTCCATTCATATGTCCAATCAGCGGAGGACTGTTGGTTCTGTCTGTCAAATCCGAACGTAGCGTAAGTATCCATAAAGATTGTTGCCGCAGCCTCGTTTCTGATTCACCATCAATAGAAAGCACCTGATCGTCTCGATTGGTACCGAGTGTTACTTGACGCTTCCGAAAGGGCAGATTATTCCAACACAGTCCGCCCCGGATGACAGCAACGTTGCTCGTGTCCCGGGGGGCGGCCATGTTCTAATCGTGCCAATCAGTCACCAGCCCACATATAACACAATCCCCTCTGAGATTTCACCGCCGATCCTGGACGAAACGGAGAGGTAGGTTTTGTATACCTGACTGGATCTCCACCTCATCTGGCGTCACGCAGGTACAAGGATGCTCTTCGAGCTCTCTTCGCTAAACATGGTGCCGTGCCTGTATTCTACGAAGTTGCTCGGCTGAGCGCAAAAGGCGGTCACGCGCATGTTCAAGCTGTTCCTGTTCCCATCTCTTTGCAAGACCAAGTTGAAGCTGTCTTCCTCAAAGAGGGACGTGCATTGGGAGTTGACTTTGAACAGGATGCCGATGGGGCTTTAGAAGCTTGTGCTGGTGGTGCGCGAAACTACTTCCGCGTCGACCTTCCGGATGGACGTAAACTAGTCCATCTGATGAAAAACCAGGTTCCCTTCAGTGTCCAATTTGGGAGGTATGTGTTGCTTCAATGATTTATCCTCGAAAACGAGTCTCATACGGCATTTTTATAGGCAGGTGTTGTTATCCCTACTGGACATGATGCACAGGCTGGATTGGAAGACGTGCATTCTTTCAGAGGAGGAAGACAAAGCCGACGTTGAACTGTTCAAGAAAGCTTTTGCCCCATTTGATCCATCGCTGTGATGAACACAGGACTCGTGTGGAAATAGGCTTACTGTTTTACTCAACACCTTGTGTCCTTCATACTAGTGTGGTCTCGTTCTACAATTCTTATTCAAGGTTCCCTTGTGAGATCTGTTCGGGTGCCGTGTCCTAAGTCTTCTTTCAACAGAATGCCTGGTACATAATTTCCTTGCAGCAATATGTACACGAGATGACTCCAGCCTATATTTCAGCGTGGAATACAATTCGTCGACTGACTTGACTCAGAAAGTGCTGTAACTCTCATCTTCGGACCGATAACATACCAGGAGCCGTCAGTCTAGGATATGTGATTCATTCATTTTGACCGTCCTGGGCCCTCGATGAAACGACTGCGAGTGCTCGGGGATAAGTGCACCAGCAGTAAACATACGATCAGCTCCGAATGGGTCCGCCAACATTAGTCACACCACCAGCAGTTTAATATGTTTGGATTAAATTCGTGACTGAATCATGCAGCCCAGTATCCCCCCACTAATCTATGGCTAGACTTGCGCGTCACCAGGATGAATATGATCAGCCGACGTCGCGTCGTCTGCTGTTGCTTCTACGTTCCTCCTCCGGGGTAATCGACGGTCGTGCCTCAGATATTCGGGTGGGTCGACCAGTTCCAGATCCGGAACTTTCACCTGCGAAGGGAGGCGTCTGTCCTGCCACATTCGAGTGAGGTGTACTTCGCCAGGGATCCACGGTGCCTGCAAAGGAATATCACACACATATCCGTAGGTGAACAAGGACGTAAGCGAACCATGTAACTATGGCCGTTCATCTTCTTCCAGTCGATACCGGTCAGCCAGGGGTGTTTCGAAACTCGCTTTGCAACCCCAAGTCGATTCAGAGTTTCGTGTGTGAGTAGGCCCGCAACCATTGACTTGAGCGACTTCCCAACCCGAATATCTCTAGGCCATTTGTATTTCTTGCTGGCGATGCGCAGGTAGATATGTTCCTCCTCCTTCCCGTAGAACGGCTGAAAGTGGAGAACCGCAAGCTGAGAACGGTGGCGAAACTCCCACAAAAAGAAGACCCTTACCACACGTTTTGTAACCATTTCGTACAATATTATACCGCTCGAGAACCAATCCACCCCAAAGCCGGTACCAGACTGGCTCATGAATAATTCGGGGGCCATGTAGACCGGTGTCCCTACCATCGACCAGGTGTGTGAATTAGTTTCGGGCTTCGCTAGCCCAAAGTCTACCAGCGAGATATATCCATCCGACTTGATGAGGATGTTGGCTGGTTTGAGGTCGCGATGGACTATGCCATTGGCGTGTAAAAATTCCAGCGCGCACACAATATTGGCATAATAAAAGCGGGCCGTCGCCGCATCTAGAGGTCCACGGCGGTAGATGAGGTCATGTAGAACGCCTGCCGGAATGCATTCGAGCATGAGGTAGAGGTTGATCTGGTCGTGAAACACGCTAACGACGCCGTTCACCCAGGGGCTCCACGGAAGCTTGCACAGAGATACTCTCTCCGCGTCGGTATCGTCTGGGTAATGCTACATTGACTCAGATGTCGGACAACACCTGCATTGAGTGGTGTTGCACACACACCTTGTCAAAGTTCTGTATGTCGACCTTTTTCAGGACTTTGAGGGCGAACGGAGAACCTGGCAGGTCTCCTCCATGTGCTTCCGGCCTAGGCCGTACGCGGACGAGCAGGACGCTCCCATAAGCACCAGTACCTACCGCAGTAGTGAGCTGATGTAAAGCTACTGTTCAGAACGCCTGGACATACCTAGTTTTCGGACACATTCGAGATCCTTCAACCAAAGAGGCGGAGGGCGCACTTCCATGGGCTCTTTCACTTTCTGTCCCTCGTAGTAACCGAAAAATCCGTGGAACCTGACGCGTTCCTACGATCTCGCGTTAGGACTCGGGGATGGTACGACAGACACGTTGAAACGCACCAGCGGCTGCCTTCTCGGTTGCTTGACGGTGTTCTCGTTCTTCGAAATAGTAGCGCTTTTGGCATCGCGAGCTGGATGTTTCGTGGGGCTACCGCTGTGTTTGGATGCATGCCTGGTCGTCAATGGGGTTTGCACGCGCATAGCAACTGAGAGGGATGTCGGGACACGATACTCGAAGTTTGAGAAGAAGAAGGATGTCTTCGTTTTCTTTTTGTCTGTGAAGTGAAGTGGACTTGCATTGTTTGTCGGATTGGTCGCAGTTAGGTTGTGTTGTTGGCTTTGACCCACACACGTGCTTTCCCGGGTTACCGCTTATTCCAAGAGAACATGGATCGGGCGAATGTTGTTCACAGTCGCCCACAGGACTGGGCTTATGTGTCCGAAGGTGGATCGACGATCGTGTTCTCCTACACGGGTCCTTTCCACCCACACTTTACCGGAAGGGTACTTCGCCTCCGAAAAAACTCCAACTCAAGTTCGCTCGACGGCGAGGAGGGGGCTTCGCTTGACAACACAGTCGACGAGGAAGATGACCCGGCTATCGCTTTCCAGAAGTCCGTCGTTACACTTCTCGTGCCATCAGAATTTCTTCCCGAACTGGATGTAGTACTCCTGGATGCTGGATGGTTAACAGCGCTCGAGATGTTGCGCGATGGCGACCGCCCCGCGGAGCGACGGGCGAAAGACAGGATCGACAAGACTCGACAAAAGGGCATTCTGGCTACGGATCTCATTGGAGGTGCAGACGTTCTGGCGGTCGAAATCAAGGTTCGGTCAGCGATTAATTTACGGAGATTGACCGATGACTATTAATTTACTTAGCCCAAGTGGGGCTTCATGCCCAATCCCGCTCACGTGTCTCAGGAAACCGCAGAGGTGAAGATGACCACGTGTAGGTTCTGTATGCACGCTGGCTTCAAAGCCGAAGATGGGGTCCCTACTCAATACTGTCCACTGGATCTCTACTCGAAGGATGAAGCACGCATGAGGAAGGCTATTCGCGACCTTTGGAATGGCTGGGTGCGAAGCAATGGCACTTTGAACAACATGAAAGTGTTCGTGTCTGGGAAAATGATAAAACCGTCCGAGGTGCGGATTGTTGTCGATAGTGTTGTTTCTGTCGATTCACATTTACTTTCAGCAGTCGTATTCTTCTCTCGTCGGATTATTGTCGGCAGGGACAGAGGTTCACGAAGCACTGGCGACTGCTCTACTCCCATTACTGACTCCCGCATTGAGGACTATATCAAATCTGCAACGTTCACTAGACGCGCTCGACATCGAAGGGATAACCAAATTACACGCCATGTCAAACCCAAATGCAAAGGGTTTAGGAGACGTCAAGCGGGATCCTTCTCTGGAAGAGTGGCGAGATTTTGCCGCTTCCTATCACTCTGTTTATTGCACATTGGACCATTCCAAGCTCTGTCCTGAAAACATCGATATGTACATCAAGGCCTACTTGCTTTCTGCAACGTTCAAGGACTGTTCTATGATATGCAGAATGCGTCGATCCGACGTGTCCGGAGAGTCATCTATTGAACCTGATAAGATATTCATCATTGACCTTGACCTCAAAGGGGTGGATCGGCTTGATAGATGGGCACTCCTCGATAGGCAGATTGTCGAACACTATCGGGACAGGGCACGAAGTAAATTGTGTGTTGAGTAGCATTAATACTGTTTGTAATGCGAGCGGGCCGGACAATGTCCCGTATAACCGATGATATCACTCACGTGATACATTGCCTTCCGCGTCCCCGCGCGGCTATGATCCGTTTCGTCACGGTCCGGCGCATACTTACTAGCGGGCCCCGCTTTTTCAATGTCCAACTTGATGGCTTTCATATCGTCTACAAGATTCGCAATCCGTTGCACGCGCTTCACACGCGCTTCTTCTTCCCGTAGGCTTGCCTCGACGTACAACACAGCGGTTGCAGGTCTGAGTGACGATCAAGCTGAGGTCCGTTGTGTCAGTTTCAGTTGATATGCAAAATCATGTTTCCGTTCAGTTCAGGGATGCTGTTTCCGAGTTCGCACAACGGGAGATTGCTCCAAGGGCATCTGAAATCGACAGAACTAACACGTTTCCAACGGTCAGCTCTGTGTTCACTTAGTCTCTCCCAATTCATTCTCATGCAACTCGCAGGATGCATGGGAAAAGCTCGGAGATATGGGCCTGCTTGGCGTGACGGTCTCCCCAAAGTACGGTGGTCTGGGTTTGGGATACTTTCATCATACCTTGGCTATGGAAGAGCTTTCGCGAGCTTCTGGCTCCGTCGCGCTGTCCTATGGTGCCCACTCAAACCTCTGCGTGAACCAGATCCACAGGCACGGCACGGACGCACAGAAAGAGAGGTATCTCCCTGACCTCATATCTGGCAAGAAAGTTGGCAGTCTTGCGATGAGCGAAACAGGAAGCGGGTATTGAATACCTCTCGTATTCTATCAAGCCGAGGTCTGACTGCTGTGCTTCAGGAGTGACGTCGTCAGCATGAGTCTACGAGCTGATAAGATCAACGGCGGATGGAAGCTGAACGGTAACAAATTCTGGTTTGTCCCTCAGTCCATCTCATATATACTGCCACGGTCAATACTTTTATAGGATCACCAATGGGCCTTCGGCTTCGACTCTTGTGGTTTACGCGAAAACTGCACCGGATCAGGGTTCAAAGGGCATAACTGCATTCATCATAGAGAAAGATTTCGAAGGCTTTTCGACCCACCAGAAACTAGACAAATTTGGTATGAGAGGTAGCGATACCTGCGAGTTGGTCTTCGAGAACTGTGAAGTACCCGAGGGTGAGCACCATCATCATATGACCGCCGTGGTCATCTTCCTGACGTTGTGTTAGAAAACGTCCTCGGTCACGTAAATAAGGGAGCGGGTGTACTGATGTCAGGACTTGATCTCGAGCGCCTCGTGTTGAGCGGAGGTCCACTGGGGTAAGGATTCTGGGAATCGAATAGCTCTATCAAACCAACAACTGCAGATTGATGCAGGCATCCTTTGATTACGCGATCGAGTACGTTCATCAGCGTAAACAGTTCGGCCGACCGGTAGGAACATTCCAGTTGATGCAAGGTAAGGTGACTTCGCTTTTGGAAACGGTGGCTAACATTTCTGTCAAGCCAAAATTGCCGACATGTACACAAAGATCAACGCAAGTAGATCGTACGTGTATGCAGTGGCAAAGGCGTGCGACCAGGGTCACATCAGTCGCCAGGTATTTTGCACTTCAACTTGATATCTACTGATATCTTATGTTCCTTACAGGACTGTGCTGGTGCGATATTGTACAGCACTGATAGAGCCATTGAAGTTGCAATGGAAGCCATGCAATGTTTGGGTGGTAATGGATACATTAACGGTAAGTGTTGTTGAATTGTCATCGCAAACGCGTCTTCTGAGAAACCTCCAGAGTACCCGATGGGCAGGATACTGAGAGACTCGAGGCTCTACGCCGTTGGTGCTGGAACACAGGAAATCAGGCGGATGCTGATCGGAAGAGAGTTCAATGAACAATTCAAGTCATGACGACTAGTTAATCTGATGTGTTTCATGGAGCCAACATGAATCCAATGTATCTAGTCGACGATGTGCTACAGACGGACCTCCTCAACAACTCCAGTGGCCCCAGCGGTTTCAAGTCTGTCTTCTTGTCGTTGTTGTTACGTGATGATTGGGTGATATCAAGCACTACACCCGCCGCCGCGCAGTTCTGAAAAACACAGCTGCGTCCAGTTCTATGACATTTTGCAAGACCATCTCGCATTCTGCACTGCGAACTTCTTGCAAGATGTTGTCCACACTCCATTCGGTCAAACTGTACTACTATACATCGCCAACTAAAAAGTTACAACTCCAACTCTGCATGTGGTATATAAATCATCTGATGTAATAGAAACCGGTTCCAGTAATGATTGGCAGAGAAACCATCCAATCCGTTTTGAGTCCGTGGCAAGAATCAACAGATGCCTAGACATCGAGGTCAATCAATGGCATCTAAATTCGAGCCCGCTTGGCAGGCCGCCCAGGCGTCACTTCGCCGTGCGACACAAAGTGTGAGCCGCCCGCACACC
>JBBPPQ010000260.1:0-19280 GCA_038092035.1 Leccinum disarticulatum
CCTCGAACCTATTTGGATGCCGCTGGCGCTCCTGGAAGCAGCTTCAGACCGAAACAAATGGTGCTTGTGCTTATCCGAGAAATGCAAGGCATTGAAGTACGACTCGTGCCAGTGGGCTTTTCTGCCGATACAGCGGAACAACCAAGGGCACTTGGACGCAGTCGCGGAGTAGGGTACTCTGGGTGCACGGCATGCCGCCAGTGCCAATGTGCAAGTCAGGATGACTCGGAGCTGTCAAAGCCCCAGTGGCAATCAGCTGCGATCTATCAGATGCAGGATCGCTAGTTCCTCGGCCAAGATGGATAGATATCCCAAGTTTATTTTCAAGGACATGACAATAAATAGTTTTCCTCTCACCTTGTCACCTTTTAATTGCGATCTATTGCAGGTTCAGTTCGCGTGACAGAAATACAACGAAAAGGGACAAGTGCATGCTAATGAGGAATCATGACCGTCGTTGTTTGTCAGATAAATAAATCGTGCTACTATTGCGGAGAGCCATCCTGCTCACCGACAGGGATTAATCATGCGGAGACCAATGATTACCAAACGTCATCGAGCTCCAAGTCTACATCCCCCAAGGACACGAACCAACAATACCCCCGGGGCCGGCATGTGGCAGCACCGCTCGGAGTGCTCGCGCACTCGTGTGATAGCATTGGCAGGTGCGTGCAAAATTATGCGTGACACCGGGAGGGTGCACAAAAACGTACATGTTCACGTGGAACTCCTTGGGCTGTGGGAAGACCGACAATCGCCTTGCAACCTCGATCTTTCGTGCCCTCGGGCCAGTGATCGGAAAGCTCTGTGGGACGTTCAAACAGCGCTACCCGCACTGTTCCGAGTCGTCCACACCAGCACCGTGATTCAGGGAGTGGCAATGACGTCGATCGGTCTATCATAACGATGAGACCAAAGCTATGAAGAAAGTGACAAGATTCTTACCGGAGAGGTAGAATACATCTTGTAGTCCTCTTGCGGGACAAAGTTGAGGTACGAGAAGAGCATCGAAGCACCAGAATCCTGAGTCAACGAAAGAGTTGGTTGGAATTTGTCCGAAGCTGCAGGAAATCTAGCGGTAAGACAAACATGAACATGCCGGTGCCACTCGAAGAATATACTACGAATTTCTTCAAGGGAGTGGGTGAAGCACCAGCCGATACCAAGATACCGTTGGCTTCGAAATTTTCATTTCTTGAAGAGGACAGTTTTCCATGTACCATTATAGAGAAAGAAAACTTACGAGGTAAGTATTTCAACTGTAAGATCAGTTTCGGGTTTCGCGATGGACACGCTGGAGCTTGAACCTTTATCCACCGTGAACGACTCGGTCTCGGTCTCCTTGAACGAACGGGGAGGTATGCTGCGTATCATGGTCGTCGTCAAAACGCTGAGCAAGCTTGGTGCACGCTGGCTTGTCTTCATCTAGGATTAGGAACCGATATTTTTTCATCGATTCATAAAGCTGTTAAGATACACGATTAATCCAAACATGTTCGGTGCTCCACAGAATTGTGCAAACACATCATCCTAAACAGGCTGTGGTTTTCTTGCTCTTCAACAGCGCCGCCCTGTCCCAACTATTCATTCCGCTGGTTTGTGTTCGAGAAGTTGGAATGGCTTACGACAATTGCAGATGCGCTCTGCGGGATCAATCAACTGTCAATTGATGAGGTTTCCTTAGTTTTTGGGGAGTTAGACAAGACGAGTCGTGGCGTGCGAGTCACGAACGTTTAATCGCTACCCGTCTGATCCCGATGTCGCAGTAAATAGGTAAGACGTCCGAAGACCGACCACGGAGGAGATGAGACAACGGAAATCAGCGGTTCGCTACAGGCCTCGCGAGCGCATTGCGGCGTTGACCGAGATATGACGGAATTAAAATGGTCACATACACGGGGAACCTTATAGAAAACATGGCATCCCAGCGTTCGGAAAGATACTCATTTCCGCTCTAGGAACGCGAGACTGTTCAGATGTGACCAGAATGGTACGATGGCTGAGATGACAGCGAAGTGATATAATACGGTACGGTCCGCGCGGACCACGTTGCCCGATAAAACTACCCTGCTGCGGATTTCCTTTTGAGCCTGGCGGATGAGTCGTTGTGGTATCGAACCCCATTTAACTTGAGGTGGGATCTCCCCAGAGTCGAATAACTTTCGCCTATCTGATACGGTGGAGCGAGCATAGAGATACAGGGGCATAATGGCCGTAGTTCCGTCGTCACCGTCCGAGTTGGTACGCGAGCGCTGAGTTATCAGTGTCACAGGTGATGATGGTAGTAAGCTGAGCGGGGGTTCATATGACTAAGTTGGTGCACTCACGGAAATTTCGCCGTGCAACGTTGCACAGTCTGCGGCATTGTCTGACCGGCGAGTATGGGGATAGTTTTTGTTTTCTGTCTTTGCGTGGCGTGTCTCTATACGGTTTCTTGTTCTACGAGCAAGAACTCTAACAAAAAACAACGTTAGCAGTAACAAGAACAAGAACAATAGCCACCGTGGGCAACTCGGACTTGACATTATTTGTCCTTAAAGGTTACCCCTGATGAGAAATTACACTTCGTTCAGCCAGACCCTTCTCACCGGTTTGGAGAGTTCTAATAACCAGTATGCGTTGTGGTGAGGGCGTGCGCGTGCGCGTGCGAGAGTGGTTGGGTGGACGAGGATGCCAGAACACGTGGGGAAAGAATGCACGTTTGATGGGTGAGCGAGCACGTGTGTGTGAGCGGTCGGTGTGACGGACCAACGCAACCAAGATGGGCTGCTAACGTCGGAACGGAGGTGCTGGGGCGCACCATCTGCGGACCGGGATCGCGAGCGGAAAGACATGCGATTTAAGGGTAGGAAATACTGGAGGGATATTAGAAAATTTGGCACCGCCAGGCTGAATGGAGTAACCCACTGTGGTGAAGCCGGATCCCGTTGGGAGGGCTTGAGCGCCTTGCTTTGCGATAATTTGTCGTCCGCAATATGCCATAGACATTGAACACCCTGCTTGTTAAACAAGCTGGGAAAGAGTCATTGCGTTCGTGCAAGTCACCGTCGATAAAGGGACGGTCGTGGCATAGAACCAAGTTGTGTTGAAGTTCGTCGGGGACTATGACGGAGATGGGGAATGGGAGATCCAGAGGGACTCTGGTTTCTGGTCCGACGAGAGTGTACTCGTCGTGAATGACGGAGTTGCGAGTTGACGATGAACGAGAACATGTACCAGTGGTACTAGGTGAGTGGAAAACCGCCCATGCCACTGTCTGAGTTCTTCGGGTCGCCTCGAGAAATTGCGTCGTAGGTATTGACTGTACATCGTTGCAGTGTGCCGCCAGCCCCTTCAAGGGATCATCGATCATTGATGAAGAGTGGGAAAAGGAGAGGGAGGACTCGGAAAGGCGCGGAGGAAACCAAAACTATGGAGATTAAAAGGAGGATATGGGAGTCCTAGTCAACTTTGAGTATCAAGGGAACGGTGATCTTGATAATCACCACGAACTTTGTAAGTATCTCAGGCTGCTGGCGGTGACTTGGACGGCCGAGGCGTTCTGATCGGGTAGTCGGAAACGAACTTGAAGGAGATTCAATTTCTGGGACGTGGAAAAAAAATTACATAAGTTACACTAGTATGCAGCATCAACGCCTTCGGAGTCTGCGAAGCGAATCTATTAGGATATTCACCACTAGAATCTGTGTCTCTTCACGTCATCAACCCTTTCATTTTTGATCGATGGGAGTTTGATGCGTTGTTTGTTTGATCAAAAGTAAGTGTCTTCTACAGTATACACCTACAAAATCTCGATCTTTTCCAGATTTGAGGTGCCATCCACTGGCAAGAGCATCAAACGCGACTCGTCGACCCCATCGAGGAGAAAATCAGGCGTCCATATGGCAAGGTACGCATCGCGTCGCTTCTCTTGAACCGAACCGTGCTGGCTGATGTGGTCGTTGCCGTTCAAGACTCGATACTCGATCTCGAAAGCATACCACAAGACGCGGGACCTTCTGGCGATCGCAGAAGCTGTCACCCAGACTCGACAAATTGTACGACAACTCCTGGCGTAGTATGTTTACTCGAAGGATACGTACGATTGTAAAGGAGATATTTGCTTCGAGGTCCTGCCGCTACTAGTGTGTCGGTTTGTCGCCTCACAGTCACCGCCCCGAGGCGGCGAAAGCGTCGTGACTCAAGGACACGACTATCCTCTCGTAACTACTCTTTTCTGCCTGCTCCGTCGTATGCGTAGCCTACGTTCATTTCTCGAGCACGGTTATTTGTATGAGACTTGTACCCAGACGTTCAATCTCTCCAAGATGGATTGCTGGTTGAGTACGACTGTATCTCTCTTGTCCTTTTCTTTTTGATTTCCTCCCCCCCCTGTAACTTGATGAATCATATGCGTAACACAATCAAAAGCACGAGTGACCTCAACCCCGTAGCTGGCGTGTTTGAGAATCCGCCTAGCCTAGGCTCTGAATGGACGGGCTCGAGACGATTGCACCGATCCCCCTCCCAAAGACCAGGGCCTAGCACGTCAGCCTCGGACCTCTGTACGCGTCACTTCATCCATGCTCCTCTGCATCACCGCGCGATCGCTACCCTTTCTCATCGCTACATTGCATACCCCGGCACAGTTCGCCTAGTCGGACGCTGGGCTCGCGTCACATTGGCTACTCGGGATTCATGTGTCAGAGGAAGCAGTAGAGATAATATGCACCCGACCATTCGTCGGTACAAGTCTCACGTTGCCCGAGACGGCCGCCAGCATACCAATGAGCAAGGAACGTGGATTCGCACTTGGTAATCGAAATTTTGAAGGACTGGAAACCGGAAAATCCTCCATTTGTTCCTCTCTATGAGGATGGCGGCCCGTCGATGGAGCCTTCCGTCGTAGCCATTGGCCCTTCAGAGGGCGTATGGACGATCTCTACTTCGGAGGATTCTGGCGGCAAAAATGTGGACGTCAGGCGGCCAGAATTGGAATCAGCGGGCGTTTTAACAGATCATACCATATTCGAGCAGAAAACGCCCACCCTTCGGGGGTAAGTATCTCAAGCGAGGCATGATCCTGGATATCCGAGTCGCAGGACTGTTCAATGCGCACAGTTGCGCGGAGGCCGGAGGTGGTTGACATGCAGCGGATGTGATTGCTTCGAAGAACGCCAGTTTAGCCTTTTGAATGGCACGGAGGTCTTCCGGCCATTTCGAAGATTTCTCGAATTCAAGGACGACGGAAATCTGAGGAAGGTACCGAAGGGGGACAGGGGAGTGCGAGAGAGGAAGACAACGGTAATGGGAGAGGGCTGAAGGTACTGGTATACCGGAGATACTCGGACGAGGGGAAGCTACTCATCCACGAATTTGAGTATCTTGACGATACCATCGAAAGCAGTTAAATAAAGCAGCCTTTTATCCTCCCATTATCGAATTTTGGTGAAGATGTACTAGACGTTCAGGAAAGCGTCGCGATGTTCTTGATATCCGCGGTCGGAATCCCGAGATGAAGATGGAGTAAATGGCCAACAACCAACGATGGGATATGTCTCTCATTCTGAATGGAGTCTTCAGTTCCCAATCAACACTCTCAAATATACGTCTTTGAATCGTCGGAGCTCGGATTTAGAGCCTCACAGCTGGCGGAACTCCTTGGCCGCCTGCGTACCTTTTTCCTCGACCCCGGGACCATGGTAGACAAGCCTAAATGCATCTTCGGAGCTGTACATGATCCCGGTATAGACAATAGACAACCATGGTGGACTCGAACGTCTCGGAAAGATTCCGTAAGTTGGACGAAGGGTGGAAAATTGCAAGAGTACGTATGCGATCCCCAAGACCTCGCCTCAGAATCCTCGAAATTGCTGCAAGGAGCGCGTTGTCGGGCGTTCCGTACTCCACGAACTCGAATGCCGATCGGTGGTTCGATACGCGCAAGAGATCGACCCTGAGCGATGTCAAACAGCATATCTACAACAAGGAATAATTGACTTGCCGTATGACCGCATCGCAGCGTTTGAAAAGATGCGTCTGCTCCTTGAGGAACACACATGCGAACACATCATCCGCGCCAATGGATTGGTTCAGTTGATCGAGCGTTTGTTGTGCATCATATCGAAGCTGTGATGGGAGTGTCATTAAGCGTTCTGAACGCCTCGCGACAACTAACTTTACCATGTCAAGAGAAGTCAAGGGAACATCAACCAAGTGATTTATGCTGGAGGTCGCGTCGACGAAGACAGCAAACTGATTGGATTCTTCTTGAATGGTTGTAAGCTTGACGCTGAGGATCGCGTTCTTGCTTACCTTGTGTCCGTTCGTAGCCTTCACAAACACAGGCACCTTCTCAAAGTCCTGTTTTGCTGGAATATCTGTATGAGGGTCTGCCAGACATCAGATGGGAGAAAGAGGACATTACCAAAAAGTCTAGTGATGCTCGAAAGTGTTGGTATGAACTCACACTCTTTCCGAGAGATCTCCTGCCAACCTTGCCTTTTCCAAGAACGGAAACGGGTTTTTCCTCCTCAAGAACGAAACTCAGTATAGTCTAAGGCACATAGCGCTCCTTTGGCCACAAATCCGTGAATACAGAGGGAACCTTCAGCGTATCCCCTCTGGTTAGCCCAGACACGGAGTGATGTATGGGCATCCGCGAACGCTGGAGCAGATTGAACGAGTACACTGGTCGACAGTAACGACAGTTTCGGGAAAGTGGAGAGGAAGATGGCAGTGTCGTAAATAGGTGTGGCTGGACATGACTCTGAAGCAGGTTGGACACGGGCATTGGAGTGAGTATGAGAGAGACGTTTGAGTGGTGTTGAATGGCTGGATGAACTACAGGAATGACATCTGACGTCAGTAAGTTGGCTTGGTATCATTTGCAAGATGGAGTAGCAAGATGCTCACCTATTCGTGGACGAACCGTCCGATGGCTTTGAAGCTCAAAGCAACGGTCCGGTGAGAATAGGAACAAACGAAGGAAGCTGACTAATATTGCTGCGCGGGCCGCGGCCTGAACCGACAAACGTTCCGAGTCACCGACTCCAGGAAACTGATCGGTCCTTTACATAAAGATGATCCCAGACGACCTCCATTCATGCCTAGTAGTTGGACCTTGGTCGGCACCAATCCAACCCAATGGCGCACCGTTTCAAGTTCCGACCACGAGTCGGTTTTCTCTGGGATGGCCTCCGATCACGAGGGCATGATTGTCTGCAAAGAGACGTTTCTCACTCGCTGGGGACACTGTAAAAGGTGCGACCGGGTCCCACCTTATAAGGATTTAACGATAGACCATTAATTTATGTCCTCCGTTATCTAGACGTGAGGAACGGTCGTAAGGAGACACAACTGGACATGCTTAACTGAAATATCAATATCACGGCCGCAATTGCCCTTCACCACCGCCGTCTCGCCGGAATAAGGGAACACAAATGTGCGGGCTCGAGCTCTGTTGAGGGAATCCCCATTTCCAACCTCTCCTCCAGGGGTGCCTGTCGAAAGCGTATCCAAGAAAAACCAACATCATGTTCGCTACCGCATCCGTCATGCAATAGGCCATCAACGTTATCAAGCGGAGGGCATTCGTGTTGTCAGAGTCGGTCTTGCGGAAGACGTGCAACCTCACGAGCAGGTCCTCCGAGAGCGGACGCGGGTCATTCAGTATAACATCTGCTCGTCGCTGCGCTTCTTTCACATTGGCCACTTCCCTAAAGACAATTTCCCGCTGTCGAAGGACGGAGAGTTCGCGTTCGCGAACAACCAAGTGAGGCGCCGAGGCGAATCCTGTGTTGTTGTCACCAGTATATACATGTCTTGTCGAGGTACGAACACAGGTTCAACGGAACTTCGCTGATACAGTATGTGGTTGTCTCTTTTGATATTCCCATTCCGAAATCTCGCCGCGCAAGTATCGGTATCGACGATAAAGCACCCGGGTCATCGCCACTTGTGCGAGTGCGAGGTAGGCGTTCTAGAACGCGATGCCGTGCAGGCGACAGTTGGCGATCCACGGCAGCACTATGTTCGTACGTGAGCGTGGCGGAGACCTGACCAGTCTGTGATGCGAGTTGGAAGGGTATGTCCTCCCTCTCGATACAGAAGGATGCAATGGTAGTGGCGGCGAATTTACACTCCCTGAGTTCTTTTTTTATTACCAACTCCCCTTTATATGACGCTATGTGAACACGACCCCGGCGGAACGGATTCGTGCACCGCCGTTCTCGGAACTCCTAACCGTCGACTGCCGGGCTTGGAGTGATTTGTGAGGACGACACCCAGTGTCCCTACATAAATGCCAATGTCAGCAACATCCACGCCCATCTACCAGGTTAAACTCACAGGATATGTTATAACTTATGTGTGTATAACTGATGAGTCACCATCGTACAGCTCGTTGTTTGTTCCACCGACGTACATCTCGGTCATAGGAGTTTCAATGAGAATGTCAGATCGATTAGCCTATTTTGTCTGACAAGCAATGAAAACAGTGGATAAGCCTGGAACTTCGCGATGAAAGGGAAGGCTAATACCAATAAACCGTCTGAATATGCATTGTTTTGTACCGGAGAAGTGTACGATAACACATAACCAAAGGTCTGAGGGTCTGTCTAGTTTGGTGTCAGAATTCAATGGTCATGCTCATAAGAACATACGGTAAATCGGGCGATGGTTACATTATCAGTAAATAGATCACCTTCGATGATGGATCTATCTCCATATTGGAGCTGAAATGACTGACTCCCGTCCTTAGAAGTGCCGGATAAATGTGGATCGCAGAGGCTACAGTCCCCGAAATCGCATCGCAGCCGGTCTGCAGCACCCACATATCGTTGCGTTGACTTGAACAAACACAGCTATATGAACTAAAAGACAATACATACACCGAACCAGTGTCGATTTGGGCTGTGACGTAGATCAATCATCAGGGTAAACATAGATCAGAACGATACAAGGAGAATTTACCGTTCAAGGTCCAAGTTGGGAGGAGTGCCAATCGAAATTTCGCACATCCAATTGCTACTTTGATGAGATAAGTTGTCAGCGGGACGCTAGCGCCACGCATTTCGAGTCCGGACTCGTTCCGTTTCATAGCGAAATGATGCATCGTCCCCATGTCCATCTCGTGGATGATTGGCCACGAAGGATTTTCCTTAAAAGAAAAAAAAAAAAAAGTAATAATTCATTCTACGTACTCCCTGACTGATATACCATGAGATCAGATTGCGTCTAGACCAATGCTTTTGTTACAGGGCAGAGAGGAAGAGTGTCTAGCGAGCGGTACGGCCATGCCACCCGCCGTCCAGTTTAACATAAGATTCGCAATGGCGAGAGCGGCCAGTCGGCCAGTGACTGCAAATATGGTTGCTATAAATAATCGCATTCAAGAGTTGGCAGTGAAACGTCCACTCACAGACCTTTAATAGCGAGAAGCCAACAATAAGGTAGGAACAAATCGGATGATACATATGATTCAAATTGATGATGATGGAATGACACCTCTGGTGGTTTCATCCCTCGATGTGGGGAACAAGAACACGGTGCAAAACGGGACTAGCTCGAAGACTGTTCCAGACAGCTCCTTAAGTATTCGAATGGCAGAGCATGTGTAAGTCACATTGTAATCCTCGTGCGCGTTTGGCAAACACCGCGGACGACGGCAGACTGCGGGACTAAACCGGAAAGGCCGAGTTCCAGGCTGACACGACAATTTGATTGTGTTGAAAGTAGACTGCTGGTATTTGAACAATTATCGATGGCACTAGTCACCTGTCACCTCTAGTTGATAGACCAAAATTGTTTGCGGCTAGACAGAAATGCTGGTACTCCCGGGAGAAGCCAAAGAGGTACTAGTCTTGTTCGGCGACCACAACATATCATGTAAAAGAATTAAGCCTCCCACCGCACACATCCCAACCCGTCTGCTCACCGCAGCCCTATGTACTCGTGCATTCTACGGCGGTGCGAGGTGGCTCGATGTGCATTCGCAGATGGCCAATAGCATGGGTTGGAAGACGGGGTCGATGGCAATGGCGGTGGCGGCAGCGGTTATTGCATGAGTTTTGTCCGAGTTGAGACTTGGACGTGGACCATCCGCCTCCTCCGAAACGGCAATCCGTCCACTCGCGCCTGAGCAGGAAGGCATAGACTACACTTTTATCGATTCGTTCCAGGAGTGTCTCGCGGAGCAGTTCCCAGCTCCGTCCGGGTCCGGATCCGGAAGAGGACATGGATGATTGATCTGTTCGCAGGCGCGACGACGACGCACAGGTGGAGCACGCCGGGGAGGAACCAGCTGCGTCTTTCGTCGTGAGCGCGCGGACTGCGGATTCCGGTGAGTCGTTCCAGCCGCGCAGGAAGGGTTTGGGTTTGGGTTTGGGTTCGGACTTGGGGACTGGGACTGGGACTGAGCTTGGGGCGACAGAGAGACTAAGGTTGGATGCGGCGTCAGCAGTGGCGGTTCGAATGTTGTCATCGGTGGTGGACCGTGGTTGAGACGGCAGCTGCGCATTTAGGGGGACAGGAGGAGGAGGTGCTGGTGCTGGTGCTGGAGGACAAGGGACAAAGCAAACAAAGAGCTCGCGGATCGCCTCCAGAGTGAGTCGGTCCCTGATACCGTCGCGATGTTGCCGGGCCGGCCCCACCTGGGCCAGCGGCTAGGCCAGAGTGACGGATGGGGGCGTGGGCAGGAGTGCATCCAATGCCTCGGGCGATGTGGCGATGAGCGCGAACACGTCAAAGGTCAGAGCCACAAGGATGACGAAGGCCGAGGATCCGGCACCTTGACCTTGACCTTGCTCTTGTCTTTGGCTTTTCCGACAGACCGACCAGGCTTGTCCTTCTTGAGCGGAAGTGCTGGGAGGAGAGGCACGAGACGGGTGAAACAGAGCGGGGTGAGGGCACGTAGGAGGGGGCGAAGGACGCACTCAAGGAGGCAGAGGTTATGGTGGTGGGGCGGACGCAGGCGCAGACGTTTTGATTTGGTGCAATCGTGGGCAGCGCGAAACAAGGCGGGTAAGGCCGTACGGAGAACAACCGCATCAGGGGAACTGTGACAAATTGATCTAGTCATATAATATCTTATCAAATATAAATTTTATTGTCCTTCATATCAATATGATAACCCACTAGCTCAGGCATTATTTTCCTTGAGTGGGTTGACAGAAATTACAAGAACTTTCCACAATTATATTTAGGATCCAAACTATCATCTTTCAAGTAGTTGTCATATAATCCAAGTAGAAAGACATTCCAACATAAATCCCAATGACATTAGTCAGAACATCTCCCAATGTGATCTTGATGTCAATCAATGTCATGCAGAAAGTAGTTACAATCTACAAAGATATGACATAGATTGGCATTAAACTCAGGTTGGAAGACATGGCTATCAGAGTCATAGCTTTGTCAATTGTAACCAATCTCTGCATGACATTGATTACAAAATTTATCACACTTTTTGGACTTGTGGTTAAAATAATTAAGGGATATCTGATACAATTTTAGATATTTGGTTTAAATTGACATATGAGTCATGATGGAGAAGATGCCAATCTATGTCATAGCTTTGTCAAGTGTAACTCCTCTCTGCATGACATTGATTGACATTAAACTCAGGTTGGGAGACATTACAAAATAAATCCCAATGACATTAGTCAGAACATCTCCCAACCTGAGTTTGATGTCAATCAATATCATGCAGAAAGTAGTTACAATCTACAAAGATATGACATAGATTGGCATTAAACTCAAGTTGAAAGGCATGACCATCAGAGTCATAGCTTTGTCAATTGTTACTTACTCTCTGCATGTCATTGATTACAAAATCTATCATATCTTTGTCAAGTGTAACTCCTCTCTGCATGACATTGATTGACAATAAACTCAGGTTGGAAGACATGGTCGATGATCAGAGTCATAGCTTTGTCAATTGTAACTACTCTCTTCATGACATTGATTATCATATCTCCCAACCTGAGTTTGATGTCAATCAAAATCATGCAGAGAGTAAGTAACAATTGACAAAGCTATGACTCTGATAGCCTTGTCTTCCAACCTGAGTTTAATGCCAATCTATGTCATATCTTTGTAGATTGTAACTACTTTCTGCATGACATTGATTGACATCAAACTCAGGTTGGGAGATGTTCTGACTAATGTCATTGGGATTTATTTTGTAATGCCTTTCTACTTGGGTCATATGACAATTTACATCAATCCTATCATAATATATAAAACTTCCCATTCCTACTCCCACCATAAGTGCCACCAACTATCTTTGATCTTGTCATCATAATCAGAAAGACATTGATTGTCTTGCCCTTCTAATTTGGGTCATATGACAATTTACATCAACCCTACTGTACTGTATAAGATGTTCCACTACATCTGATCCATTAGAACTATATAGATCATAAAATCCTAATCTGAGTCGTATTGATTATCTTATTTCTCTGTATGGATCGTATCAAGTTTACTTATTGTCACTCGTGTGAGATTTTCGAGTCACGCCAAAAATTGAATAATGCAAATTATTTAAGCATCTTCTAGAGTTTATTACATCATATCATTCCTCGGCAGCAGCCGCCCGGTACTCCGCACGCTTGGCACGAATCCTCGCGAGTGCACTATTTTTCGAGGGCAAACACTCACTCTCTGTGTAGAGAGGAAAGATTTGTCTATTCCACCATAATAACAATTGCTCGACCTCTTCCCTCTCGTCTGCATCATTGAGCAGGTCGAGAATGCTGTTATAAAAGCGTTCGGAGTCAGTGACATGATCCGTGCGAGAAAAAACCTGAGCGGATGTCAACGCAAACCGTGCCTTCAGACACCCACGTATGAGTATGAACACGACAGCAATAAGCACAATAGTACACACCTGGGTTGCAACGTAGGCGATCGAGGCCTTTGTCACACTCCGCATCCCGTGAATCCGAGCATTACCGGAGCGCGTGGCTTTCGGTTCTTGATCTACTGAACTGGGCGATGTAAACACGTGCTTATAAGCCTGAAAATGACGGGTCAGTATTGATTAGTACATAGCCACAGCACAGCGCACGCAAACCAATAGTCCACCACGGAGGAGACCATTCCAAGGGTCTTCAGGGTCATACATGTAGTTAGCATAGAGAAATATCGGCCACTGATCTCCCGCAACCTGGATTTGTCCGTTGCGCAATTTCTCTTTGATACTTCGAACATATACGTCAAGGCTTCACACGAATATAAACAAAGACATACTCTGAGTTTTGCCACTCATAACCAGCAGGGCAGAGGAGGGCCCCGGTGCGTTCATGGTGAAAGCCTCGACCGGCCTTCACATTACGGGGAATATGCGGGTTAAGTGACTGGCCTTTAGGCGTAATCCAGTCAATTATAGCCGCCTTCATTCCTTTTGTGTCATCGGCCCTGGCACTATTAGCGCCCTTCTGAACCTGCACAGTGTATATCAGTCAAGCAAAGTAATAGTCAAACGACATCCTTACCAACTCAGCCACTGTAATGATATCCTCCTCCGAAGACTCCATGAGACGGGCTTCTAGCCCCGGGATTGTTCGGAGCAGCTCGCGAAAGACATGATACTCTTGCTTTTGCCTAGAAGAGTGCTGCGAGTTAGTGTGAGTCCAGCAGTTTAACTCTTAAAGCTACTTACTGCGTCGTCAGCGACTCTTGACCATTCTCTTCGATTTCACCCGTAAGGGTCAGTCCATTGGTCAGCAAGGCTTGAACATTGCAAAATGCGTGGACCGCGCGACCAAAATGGCGCCCGTGGTGCACCAAAGGATCCGGTACAGTTCTGACCTACTGTTAGCAAGAATAAATCGCATAGGTAAGGTGGAACGCACGGTCGCTTCCTCGGCCCTAATTCAAGTGCGTTCGTGAGCAAACGCTTCTGCCCGCTGCTCGCGCTCTCCTCGTCTCTTTGAGAGGTGGACTCACGTCCGCTATCACGTCGAACAAATAGCATAGAGCAAGAAGCCTGTTGGGGTAAGAGACGAAGAGAAGAAGAAAGACGCAGAGACAAGTTGAAGGACGACACCACAAACTGACACCCGCCTTTATATACCTCTGCCTGATACGATTGAGGCGACCTGTAACCAAAGGAATTGAGATCAGATCCGAATTCACCAGATCGGACAAGATCTAACCTCACCGATACATGTGCAAATAAATAGTCTGCTGTCGCTGCAGAGTGCCGTTACGTAGGGAAAAGAAATTACAATGCGACTCATCAAACATGTAGCAGACAGAAGGGGTGATACATGGGACAAGATGAACTGCGTGTGGGTGGCCAGCACACATCTCGCAGTGTCGGAACGATGTATGAACACGACGGACCGTGCAAAGAAAGAGCTCTGATGAGGATTCAAAAAAAGAAATTTAGATTAGACTCGGAATCGTCAGATCTAACGGGATCTGACCTTGCCGTACACATGCAAATAAACAGTCGCCACTGCAGAACGCCATCATATCTTGCTTAAACCCAAGCGGACATACCTCAGATTTTTGCAATGATGCAGATCGGCGGCGCACGAGAATAATTGCGGCGGAGACAGAGAATTTCAGGAGCACGAGCGACAAGGTTGAAGGGTGACGTGACTGCGCCGCCGTAGTGCCCAAACTTTGGCTCTAATCTGAACTCAGAAAAAGAATTCGAGATTCGATTCAATTGCCCCAAATCGGACAGGATCTGATCTCACCGATACAGATCCCATTTGCGACACCTAACCGAATGCACTAGCCAAGTTCTTTTCCGAGATGATCAGTTCCGCAGATCCGCCATCCATTTCACCTCCATGGTCACATCTCCGTAAAGAACACACTCGGAGTCTCACCCAATGCTGTTCAATTGTGGTCAATTCGGACTTCTTGGCTGGCTCCGCCGGGAATTCAATCCGAGGTGTTTCTGGGCCCATGGATCACATCGCAGATGGGAAAGGAGAAGCAGCGGGGGTGACAACCTTGGATTGCAGCCCCCCAGATAGAGTCATTAGCACTCAGACGCCGAAGAGACCTTCAATGTGGTCGCGCTCAACGAACTTCGCGGATGAGAAGCACGAGGCAACTTGAACTCAAGACCGTGCGCTCATGCTCGTACTTTTGCATGGTGCGCTCCGAGTACTATATGGACTGTTGATGGCCATGCGAGTACGAGTGCGAGTGTGCGTGTGGCTGAGTCTGGGCCTAGTAGGGTAGCGGCGGCAATGCACTTGAGACTGGTGATAAGACTGCAATCCAGAATGGGTATCGATTTCTGGGGCGAGGATACGATTCGACTGCGGATGACCGCGTTGAACACCGCATCAATCGACCCGAAGAAGACCCCTGACCCTACCGTGACGGACTCGGACTTGATTCCAGAGCTGACAGAGTCCTGAGTTGTGCGGGAGGGTGTAACGGATGGCGGGTGGGTGTAACTGATGCCGGGTGGGGCTCCGAGTCCGGGGCTCGCGACATGGAACGAGAGGGGCCAGAATCATCTTCAGAGTAGGTATCAAGTTCGTCGTCATCGGCACGGTGACCGCTCCTACAATACACGATGGACGCACTGGCGGGGCCACTGTTGAAAAGAAGAGAAAAGTCAGCACAATGGGAAACGGCCGTGTGGCGACGGAACGGGGACTCACTACTTGGGCATACACTGCGGTAATAACATGAAACGATCAATTACGCAGCATCCGAGCTGTCGGACAGAGAGTGAACACGAACATTGTTGTTCCATTTGTTCCATGCTTCTAACTCTGTTAGGCCGAAATGGATCTCGATGCTGAACACGATGGTCCAGTAGGTCTTCAATGCATGATGAATGGAAAATAAATACGACGATTCGGACAGGACAACTAATCAAAGAAAGTGTAGAGCGCAAGGCATGGAAAGGCAAGTTTGACCCAAAAAAATGACGGTACCACACTCCAGGTTCAGGTTCATCAGGAAGGGGAGAGGAGAATCAAAGCACGAAAGGAAGGCGACAGAACCATGTTCTGAGAGGAAGCATGAGTCATCCCGTCCTATTCTTTGGCATTTCGTGCTGATATTCCAGTACGCATGGTATTTGCTGTGGATGGCTCTGTTCACAAACATCCTTCCCGTGAGCCACTTGTGCCCTACCCACACACCAATATATCTCCGCACAAGTGATCCAACCCTGTAACAGGAAGACCACTGACAATGCTCGAGCTCATCATTGCGCCTGCGGAAACCAATCAATGTTCCCCACCTCCACCACATGCTGGACTCCAGCCATAAATCCTGAAAATGACCGTCTCTCAATACCAGCTCTACTTGGGCTTTGTGTGCTGGAACACCGGGAATAAGTTCAAGGAGTGAACAGGATTGTTAAACTTGAACCAACATACACAGGGAAAAATGGTTTCGCAATCAGAGTACCAGTGGGTGTCTGAAGCCTGAGGTCACAGCTTTGTGCGAAGCGACAGGCGATCGCAGGTTTCACCGTTCGCAACGAGCATGAACCTTCCGTCATCACTCACGAGAATCTGGCACCAGCATCTAGTATAACACGCGTCAGAAGATGCATTCCTTACACATAATAGAGGACAGATACAAACCGACACTAATGATGGCAAGATGATCGTGGCAGAATATAGCATCCTTGCCAATACTATAACACCTCCGAGTCTATTCCGGCTCCGAGTCGAGGGTCTAGTGTGTAAGTCTTGTTGGGTGAAGTGCCGTCTGCTCCATCACCAAAGTAGCCTTCATCTGGACAGAATGGAACAGACTGGACAGAGCTGGACAAACTTCCATGGCTGACAGTTACCCCAGCCAAGGTACCTGACTGGCCAGCTCTGTCCAGACCACTCCAGACCATCTCCAGACTGCTCCAGCCTTGAATTTGAATGTTCCAGTCTGGATAAGACTAGGTAAAAAGAGCATGTAGCACATGTTATTCAAGGTTGGGAACTTGACACAATACTCCAGGTGTTCCAGTCCCAAAAAATACTGTTCCTTGTCAGGACAGTCCTGGACAAAACATCCCAGTTTCGACAGATAATATTAATACACATCCAAACATATATATTGACCCACAATGGACCAGCATCTGATCAAGTCACGCTGATCTCATAGGCAGACAAACAGAGTCACTAACATTCAAAAGACATTCAAAAGAAACACTACTATTATGAAAGCTAGTCAAGATCTACATCAAAACCGGTTGAATTTCCTGCAGCATTGGTACCATTCCTGATAATATATCAGTACTCCATTTAGTAACCGAAGTGTCATTGCATTGAGTACCCACCTTCCAGTTTTGGCCCACTGCACCCGTAGCTGCCGTGTCTTGGCAGAGTGGATCGGATTCGAGTCACATTTGACCATTAGGCCAAGAATATCAACGTAGACCTCAGCATAAACGTCACGCTTGAATGTAACTTCTTTTCCTTCGGCGGCAATCTCGTCAAGCGCAAGTTTAGTCTGTTCGAGGACGTACGTCAGTCATTTAAACAATTCGAAAATTTGAAAAAAAAAGAATACCGCGGTAGCACCGAGCGCGACGGCAGCGCGCGGAACCTCTTTCTCGAATACCTCAGGGAAAAGGTTCCCTAGAGAGTTGGAGCCGTTGTAAAAAAAATCTATGACGAGGGCGGAGAGCGACGGGTGTGCAAGGTTGTTCGTACGACCCTAGAAACGCCATTAGATTGCAGTTAGTATTGGCAACGATTACTTGCCTCGTCGTCTGTGCCATGCTTCAAGAAGCCCCCGCGATCCAGAAGAGTTTTCGCGATATCGGCATTGATGGCCCGACGGTTCTGAGGGTCCCACTCGTAGCGCTCGCGAACGAAAAATCGCGCTTTCTTTTTGAGAGACGAACGCCAACTTCCGATATCTTCCCATAGCTGATGTGGCACGTAGCCGCCGCACGTTAGCGAAGTGTGAACAACATGTCAGCGTTCACGTACGAGCTTCGTGAGATCATTTGAGTATTGGGGCCACCATCCTAGTGGTGTAATTAGTCGGTAGACACGCATTGAACAAAGAGGCAATATATTTACCTTCGGGTATGATTAATCCCCGATTGCGTCGCTCAACTACAGCCTCGTTTATGTACTCGTCAGCCTTCGCGTTGAATTGTAAACGCAGAGGGAACGAATTAACGGAAGCAAGGTCACAATGGGAAAACTGTTTAGCACGCTCAATGATATCACGGATCGAAGGGGGGTAGAAGCTCAGCTGCGAGGGATCTGTCCCAATACCAGATGCAACAGCGGGAGGGGCAGGTTGCGAAACGAATCCAGGGACTAAGTTGGCATCGGTGGATGATGGGGACAAAGCAGAGTGCGAATGTACTGAATTGGACGGGTCTACTTCTTCTGATTTGTTCGAAACAGAATTAGCACGGCCAACGCTGTGAGAACGTTGTGATGTTGACATTTGCCGGTTTCGAATAACTAAAAGCTTTGCGTTATCCGGAAGACGCGGCGGGCGATTTCGCTGGCGGTGCTGAGCAACAACATCTGTTGCGACGACACCTGATAATCTCGTCAGTACAGTACAGTAAGAAACCGTGTGCCTACTTTGAGATTTCGCACCTGGGGTTGAATACAAACGCACTCAGTAGATTCCGGCATAATGCAACGAATACTCACGTTCATTGCGGATGGTGGACTCCGCCAAGCGCTCATCCTCATCCGGGGAGACCTCATCAATTTCACGTACTCCGGCAGACGATTGACCTTCAATGTCAGGCACCGCAGAGTGCGCCCGATGACCCGAACTAGGAAACATGCCGTATTGCGTTGGTTATATTCTAGTCATGAATGCAATGTCAGAAGCGACCTACGATCGTTGAATCCGTCCCGGTGTTCCAGAGACACGATAGGTACCTTGGGACTCTACAGCCGATGCTTGCTCACGAAGTTGGGACGTCCGCCGTGTTGGCTGAGAGGCGGGCGTATCATTGTATACCGTTCCATAGAGGTCGTCATCATTCGGCCCACACTGAGACGAAGTGCGGGAGGTTGGCGCAGTGGACTGGGCAGGCGACTTGCTCGTTGAAAAGACGGAAGGACTTCGAGAGGTGGGACGGGAATCCACAGATGAGACCGTCGAGAACCTACCAGTCCGCTATAAATTGGCGCAGAAGATAACGGACAATACACTCACGGACGTCTGGGAGGGACAGCAGAATTCTGTGCCAGACCTTGAGACCTTGAAGGCACCTTGAAGCCGAATTGACCAGATTGCGATGGTGTGAAGGTTGGACGAACTAAACAAAGGAAGACGATGCTCCCGTAAATGACCGGATCGCCCCAAAGAGTCGTTTAGCATCA
>JBBPPQ010000261.1:0-19227 GCA_038092035.1 Leccinum disarticulatum
ACGTCTATGCGGTAAATTAATAAATACCATTTACCGCAAATGGCACTTACCCCCCATTTGCGGTAAATTCTTGTGTGTATTTCACCGCATTTCACATTTATCCCTTGTTTGCGGTGAATTTATGTGTGGAAATCGTGCTATTTTGTATGTATTTTTTACCGCATATTTTTTGAGCTGTGTTGCGGTTATTTTATGTCCCAAATGGGTACCTGAACCACAGCTTGACCCTAACTGATTTACCAAAAACAGTAAAATAAGTCCCTTCTACAACTACCACCACGTATTTACCTTGTCTCCTCACACTTACTCTGCTATAAATGCTCTCGTCAATTGTCAATCTTCCAACTACTTCTTCTCTCTTCCTTTACACAACATCTCTTATTCATTTTATCTCTTTCACTCTCACCATCATTCATACACACAACCTATTCCATCCAATACAATAACACATCACATTACTCACACTACAAACATTTCTTCCCTCACATACTTTGCCTTTCACAGTTCACACTATCAAATATTTCATAAACTTCTATATATTATCTTTGTATCTTTGTATTTTTTTTCACATGCTTCAACCAACACTCACGTGTTCAGTCGTCAAAACAAGCTCTCTCACACAGTTCACAATAATGGTTGGTATCAGACTTTGTCACACTACTTTACGTCAGATCAAACTCCATCACCGCTACCTTACCATAAAAGTTACACTTGTTGAAAGTCACCTTCTTGAGGTTTTGCTTTGCCTCGTACAGTGTTCACATTTCACAACTGATCCACACGCAAGTTATGATAGCTATAGTAATCCATGAAGTTTTGTTGTGTTTTTTTATACATCTTTCACGTGGTTATTGAATAAAATGAAAGGCATAGGTTATATTCATTATATAAATCTCATCACACCAGAACTATTGTATTTTCAAATATCATTTCATGCCCAACAGTTCTGTAACATAGTTATCTACACATATTCTTATTTTCCGCACTTGCAGTTTGTTTCATAATACATTTAGAATTAATTAAAAAGTGTTTGTCTTGTCACACTCAGCCAATGAAACTGCATCAGTGCTACCTTATTGAACGCATATATTCACTATCACTAACCTTGCTCGCTTATTTATAATCCAACAATTATATTATTATGTGTTCATACATTGCAACTTGCAACATGTATCTTTCAGTCAACGTAGCACAGCTGTGTTCTCGCTTTCTTGCATAGAAGATTTAGATGTCAGTGAAACAGTTAAAATATCTAATCATCGTTGGTTCCATGTGGAAACAAGTAATACAACATTGATCACAGCACAAGTACATTTATATATACTACAACTCCTTTGTTTTTTGTTTGTTTTGTTTTTGGCTTATAGAGACACATCATGCATAAACACTACTTTTTCGCCATGTCAAACAATGTTGTCACAAATGTCAGTACAATATCTGTATATATTCAACTTCATGTTGGCAAGATGTTCATCTTCAATTCATTATATAGTCGTCTAGTAGACATGTCAGAGCAAGAAAAACTAATATATATATACAACACTGCCAATCCTTACTTTCATTACAGTACTCAAGTCATATTGCTCTCAATTCACAACTAAAATCATCCTAGGTATTGACAAGTTAGTTGTATGACAATGTTGAACATGTCACTACTGATGTAGTGGTCGATGTTAATTGATAACTAAGTCGTCCCCTCTAGTCTAGTGCTGTCAAACCAATATACTATGTCATCACTCACTCTGTTGAAAGCTCAAGAGAGAGGCCCAATAACAGTTAGCGTGGCTGCAGATTGATAACAAGTCTAATATTACATCAGACAATTCATAAACAATACTTGTGATGATCCATAAGAAATAAAATTACATAAAGACAATCTTGATATCTCATTCATTACATTACGATAATCTCTTGTGTTGTAATAAAACTTATATTGTCATAAATCCATGGTGCATAACTGTAGTGGTTCATGCATAATTCACATGTTACAATAACAGTTCATCATTGAAAAATAGGCATGGGGTTTTATTCATTTATTTATTACACACTATAAATAATTTGTCTTGTCCTTCGATTCCACCAATTGATCTGCCCTCAGCAATTCCACTACTGTCACATTAGTCTGTCAACCAAAGCAGAGCAAAAAGCAAGGATAAGAGCAAGAGCAAGGGGCAAGGGCAAAACCAGCACAAATTAATATAGATACAAGCCCAATGCAAGATGAAGTCAACACTGGCAAGTCTACTGTCTATGTTATTAAGAATAAAATAAAATAGGTGAAATAAATCCATAAATAAATGGTGAGCAACTTGAGATAACATGCTTGGTGTTATGAGAGTGAGTGAATTTGTATGTTTCGTGTGGTTATCGCTGAATTCATTTATAGTTTTCTTCAAGCAAGACATAAGGTAGTCGTCGTCTTGTGAAACCAACGAATGTCACATGCCAATAGTGATAAAGTGATAATATCGTGACTAGCAATATACACCAAATAACTACTCGAGCTCTTGAGATCCACAGAATCGGAAAACACTTGATCAAATCAAGCTTTGTTGGTTACATTCAAGCATTTTCCGATGAGAAGTAAACATAAATTTCAAGCCATTATTTACTATTTTTCTCAACAAATACAATCTAAACACTGGTGCCTCAGCACAGAGTCACACTCAGTCATCAAAGAGGCCATATGGACAACAGAAACCAAAAGTGCTGGCTTGAGAGTCTCTCAGCCGCTTGGAGAACATACAAGAGAGCTAGAAGCACTCTTTTATCCACCCAGAAATGAAACAGAAGTAAGTGATACATCATGGTTATGTAGACACACACTCTCTTCAGCCTTCGGCACTTATCAGCATCCACTATTTTGACACTCTGATTCACTTGTCAATATTGTGTCCAAAGCATCACACGTTGTCACACCACGTGATGTTCATCAATCTCACAAGACAACTTAGTCACCTTATAAAAAGTTGACAACAATGAGACACAGGCTCCACTATAGATTTGCCTCTAATAAATTGATTTATGTAACCTCGACCAATCAGCACAGCCACCATGAAAATAGGAACACACAACAACAATACCAACCACAAAACCATCTGATTTTACCTCAAAAAAACTGATATGCTTATATGTGGCCATCAAATGGATATGTAATTTAGAATATGCAATTCATCGCAAAGTAACATATATATATCCATTTGTGGAAAATGATGAGGATTAGTTAGCGATTGTACCTCACATTGACATATGTGTCTATCTGTGGCAAATCTGGATTGTATTTTACCGCAAATAGACACATGTGTTGATTTGTGGTAAATTGAGATTGCATTTTACCACAAACTGACACATGTGTTGATTTGTGGTAAATCTATATTATATTTTACCGCAAATAGACATATGTGCTGATTTGCGGTAAATCGATATTATATTGTACCGCAAATAGACACATGTGCTGATTTGTGGTAAATCGAGATTGCGTTTTACCACAAACTGACACATGTGTTGATTTGTGGTAAATCGAGATTGTATTTTACCACAAATAGACACATGTGTTGATTTGTGGCAAATCGAGATTGTATTTTACCGCAAATAGACACATGTGTTGATTTGTGGTAAATCGAGATTGTATTTTACCACAAATAGACACGTGTGCTGATTTGCGGTAAATCGAGATTGTATTTTACCACAAATAGACACGTGTGCTGATTTGCGGTAAATCGAGATTGTATTTTACCGCAAATAGACACATGTGTTGATTTGTGGCAAATCGAGATTGCATTTTACCGCAAATAGACACATGTGTTGATTTGTGGTAAATCGAGATTACATTTTACCACAAACTGACACATGTGCTGATTTGTGGTAAATCGAGATTGTATTTTACCGCAAATAGACATATGTGTTGATTTGTGGTAAATCGAGATTGCATTTTACCACAAACTGACACATGTGCTGATTTGTGGTAAATCGAGATTGTATTTTACCGCAAATAGACACATGTGTTGATTTGTGGCAAATGAAGATGTTGATTTCAAGATTGTATTTTACCACAAATAGACACGTGTGTTGATTTGCGGTAAATTCAAGAATAGATTTTTACCGCAAACTGACACATGTGTCTATTTGTGGTAAATGACTGTGACGATTTATGGATTGTATTTTATCCTAAACTGATATATGTGTTGATTTGTGTCAAAGTAGAGATTGTATTTTACCGCAAACTGACATGTATGTCAATTTGTGGCAAATGTTGATGTTGATTCTAGACTGGGATTTTACGGCAAACAGACATATGTGTTCATTTGCAGTGGAACTCGTCTTGTTTTCGTTACTGAAAATGACAGATTGAAATCGGTCTTATATGTTGATTTTCTGCAGATACGGTAGGATACAGATCTAGTACATAAGTCGTGGTCGGATTCGAGACGGTCCTGCTACTCCTTCCTCAGGCTGGTCAAACTCATAAATAACCAGCAAGTCGTCGTCGTCGTCTCTGTCTTCCATTCTACGTTTTCCGGAAGAGATGGTCCATGGCGTGGTGGTGGTGGGGAGATGTCCTCGTGTCTTGACCCATTGATTTTCTAACAGTTTTTTTGCCGTGTGTTCTCCGGCCAGACAGACCACAGCGTCGTACGAACCGAATTCTTGTCCTTGTAAGAAGCACATTTTGATCTCTTTCCACAGTTTAGTGATCTCTTCTTTCGAGATGGGTTCGACGTCCTGCATCCATCTTCCGGCCTTGACCGCCTTCTTCGTCACTGGTTTTCCGAGTCGGAATCGCAGTAGCACGTTTGTCATAGATATTCCCTTCGAGGCTTGGTAACACAGTGAGTGGCTGTCGTCGTCGAGGTTGGAATATGCTCACTATGTTTGTCCAGAAACGTTTTCAGGTTCAACCTGCTTTCCACTTGATTTTCTTCGTCTTGTCTTACTTCATTTTGTAGTTTCATGAACGGTGAGTTTTCGTCCATCAAAGCGATCACGAATGTTGATACCATCGTCACGAAGGGTGCCGAATGAGCCGCTCCTTTCTTCTCTGGTCTTCCCTCCCATGGCATGTTCGCAAAGAATGTGGCTAGCTGTTTGTTTGTCGCGTTATTGGGTATATTGGAAAGGTTTCGGGGAGGGAAGACGTTGGGCAGCATGCCTGCGAAGACCAAGGAGATCACCATGGCCAACGCGTGGAGAGGATTTGACACCGGATCGTAAGTCGCCTTTACCCATTCGTATACCGTCCTGCAAAGATCTCCCGAGTGGTCTCCGGGGAAGGCGTTGGTGCCGTTTGCGGACCTCACAGTTTTGGGAATGGAAGCATGATCTATCGACCATTCTTGAGGTAGGATCTGTTTGTGCAGCAATTTGTGGTATCCTGTAAGACGATGTTTGCATGCAGACCACGCGGTACGTGCGTCTCTCAGACCTATTTCCTGTGAAGACATGGTCAAGGCTGCCTCTAGGGTTCGTCCCGCGTTCACCACGACTCGTGAAGTCGCTCTGACCCCCCTTGGCTCGACCTCACCCAACGGCAGCCATACGTCGTGAACGATCGTGGTGGTCGGTCTCCCTCTTCTCCTCCCGGCTGTTCTCGTAGCCATCCCCGCCGCCGCCGCCGCCACCATCTCTTCCTCTGGCGAGATTCGAACCCATGGTATGTGATTGATCTTTATTTGTTTCGTCGCTTCACACAGAAGCGGTTTCAACACGTGTTCCTCAAGGTCGAGCTGTGGGGTCGTGTGATAGCGTCGTCTGGCAAGTTCTCTGAGTGCCTTGAGCGCGGCCGCCATGGTGTACTGGAACATTCCATTCTGGATGAACGGCGGTGATCGTCGCGTCGACTCTGCTCCGGACAAGATGGCGTCGACGAAGAAAGACATCGGTTTCCCTTGTCCGGGAGGTGCACGAAGGGCGTAGGGGACCGCGTCGTCTCTGACGTTTCGTGCGGGGTCGACTGCACCAAGCAAGTATTTGAAGTACTTTGTTTCGTAGGACAGTGGGTTCTCTGTCTCACGCCACGCATTCAAGGCCATCCACCGGGTCCTTGAAGCGTTTCTCTGGGTCGCATCCTCGCTTCTCCCCTGAGCTTGGACTTCGGTCTGGATCGCGGTGGAGACCAATGTTTTGACGTCCTCCACGTACGTCTTCAAGGCGGTGAGGATAATATGTAAGAAGAGTTCTCTGGTGACGTGAGCAGGATCGTCGGGGTGGTGGTTCGGGCTCAAGCTGGTGCTGTTGAATCCCGAAGGATGTTTGACAGCGTCTTGTATTATGAATCTGGCCTGGGATTGCTGGGAGACACGAGGTGGTAGTACCGTTAGCTAGCAGTAGTAAAGTTAAAGTAATATTTGACGACTCACTCGAGCGTGTAATTTTCCGTACGTGAGTTCTTGAACTCGGAGTGAAGCCATGAGAGGCCGTTTGTCGGCGCGTGCCCACCAGGTGGTATCGATCGACAGGTGGCTCCTTGTGGTGAGCTCGGAGAAATTGATGATTAGTTTGTTGAGGCAAAGGAAACCGTCGTGTATGAGGCTCTGTGCTAGGAAGGAAGGCGTCATCACCTTCCTGGTGATGACTTTGCCGGAGCCAGTGTGTGCGTAGTTGAGAGTCCTCTCTAACATGGCCATGAATTCGATGTGATAAGGGTCGATCTTGTCGTTTCCAAGTTCCAGATTTCGGGAGTTCTGTTTCCAGACGAGTTCGATAAGGGAGGTGAGAGGGTAGGTGGACCAGTTGAGAAGATTGGGAATGACTTCTGGTTTGAAAGGCTGAAGACATTCCTTGATGGGATCCAAAACGCTCGGATGTAAAACGTAATTGCATATCTTCGATATGACTTCATCGTATACGACTCTACGGTGTAAAAATGTAAGTAGGGAGTAAAGTGCCAAACTAGTAGTTGGGGGAACTTAGTACCTTCCGGTCTTGTGCTCTGGACGTAATCGGTTGACCTCTATGGTGAAGGTCTGTTCGATTCTAAGAGCCTGTGGTTGGTCTTCGGCCTGAACGGCGTTTGCGTAACGTTGATGCGGAAGTCCTTGGTTACAATGACGTTTTCTCTCGGTGAAACGTCGTTTGGCGACGGCACCGATGGCCATCGTGGCTGACATGGCAGAGGTGGCCATGCCGAGTTGGACGTAATGGAACCGGGCTTGATCGCGTACTCGGTGAGAGATGGCGTTATATATTTGAGAATGAGTTCCTAAAAGGACGGGTGCACCATGGCGGCGGGGCCCGCGGCGGCGGCGGCGGTCGGCTTCATCTTCGGAATCATGATGATCATGATCAGAGTCATGGTCGCCGACGATGGCAGGAGTGAGAGTCTGGTTGATGTCATCGAGGACGGTGTCAAAAGGTCGAAGAGTTGTTTTTGCTTGGACGTTACCATATGACTTGGTGAAAGCGAGAGGATAGAGATGATAAGATTTTCCGTCCACCATTGGATGATCTTCGGAGGAGAACAACTTGTCGGCCTTGCGAAGGTCGACGAGAGCACCCGAAGTTTCGAATTGAGAGGGGATTCTTCTACGAACTCTGAAACCATCCTGGTCGAATACAGGGATAGAGAATCCGTTGCGACGACCACGTAGGTCGACTCGAACTCTGGCTGGATCGTCGACGGGACGATTGTAAAGTTCGCCGCCATAAATGCGATGTAGAGCGTCGCCTTCGACCCTCGACCACCGAGTCACCTTGTTGAAACTGTGCCCACAAAAACATGAGATAAATAGTAGTAGGACAATGAGCGAGACTCACAGGACGTGATGGGCGATTGAAAAGGACATCAGTCTGATGTTGGTGAGATCGTGATCTTTGTCCCAACTGGACCTCTCTTGGTGAACGTCCCATTCTTCTTGGGAGCTACAGATTGGCTGATTTTGTCCGTATCGGAGGGTGATAGCGATAGGCAAATTCTCGGTGAGGAAACCATCTTGTTTCCAAGATCTCGGAGCGGCGTTGACCCATTGAGACCAGCATCTTCGGATTTGATTTTGAAGTTCCCTAGCTTGAGGTAAGGTGAGTTGTAATATTCTTTGACGTTCTTCTAATCTTCCCCTAGTAAAGAGAGAGTGACGATGTTAAACAAAAACAAAAACAAAAAAAAGAGAGATAGTTACATTAAATTAGTGGATTCTACGGTGGATTCCCTAGTAACGTTTGGACCAGGTGGATAAGGATCACGACAAACGACGTCACTAAGGTGCATCGTTTGAAGAAGTTGAGCAAAAAAGAGTACCACCATATAGGCGTGTTGAGGACTGAGAGCGGTGGTGGTGGTATTGGGGAGAACAGACATAGTCCCGGCGGCGCCAGCCTGAGGCCCTCCAGCGGCGCGGCGACCATGATGGTCTTCTGACAAGGACCTTGGTACGAACGCGAGCCATAAGTCCTCTTGACGACGAGTACCTATATAGAGCATTCGACCTGTGGTAGAGAATGGGAGTTTTGCGTGGACGTCGGGCCAGAGCTTGAACAGTTGAGAAAAGGTAAGATTCATATGCCAGGTATGGTCTTGAACGACGTCTCGAGAAGGAAGGGCGGCATCGATACCGAGCCGAGCACCGAAGAAGAGGATGTAGTCGAGGAAATGGTCTTGAATGGACGGAACCAAGTTGTCATCGTTGACTCTAAGAAGGAACTCTTGGTCGATGACGAGACGGCGGCGGATGCGAAGGAGGTGCAGAGCCCTGTCGACCTGCTTCTCGGTATGCATGATCTTGAGCCTGCCAAGGTGAACAGACTCGATGCCTGTCTGCCTGAAATCATCGTCGAAATTGGGGAGGTCGGATGGATGAGTGGAAGTTGAACGCATGATTGCATCGTCAATTATGTCTTGTTGACAAGGGTCGTCCGAACGCATGTGCGGCGGGACCTGGGCAATATCGAACGGTTCCTCCGAGGCAGGGACGGTGGCTGGGTCCTGGTCGACGATGCCGGCTTCCTCAGGCTCTCTGTCAGAGTCGTCGGCGGCGACGCCATGTTCGACGTCGGAATTGACGTCCGAGTCCATTGGAACGTCGGGAGAGAGAGACCTGACTTGGAGTCTCCTGAGTAAGTAGTTAGCAGGGTAGCAATGTTAGAATCGCCGCGAATAAACGACAGAAAAAGGAGAACTTGAAGATAAAGAGAAATATTTACTTACGGTGAATGAGTGCGTCGAGCGGCGAACATGATGATAGAACTTCTGAAAAATTCAAGAGAGAAACTTGAAAGAAACAACCGTTTGAACACGATATTTCACTTAACCACTCCGACAGCAGAAACCGGAAACCGGCGGCAAATAGTAGTACATTCCTAACACACACACATACACACACGGACGGTCGATCGATTTACAGTACACACCCATACATTGTACTGTAAATCAGATATTAGAATCGAAAAGAGAATGGTGGATACGATGAATAAAAAACAACGTACCAACTTGTTTCCAACTTCTCGACGTCGGACATAACGGCGACTCGAAGTTCTCTAACGCGCTCAACCAAATCTCTTACTAGATTTTCGAATCTGTTGCTGAGTGGCGGGCTGAGTGGGCTCGTCGTAAAGCCCATCATCACTGCCAGAGTCGTCGTTGTCGTTGTCGTCTTCGTCGTCGTCATATTCTTCGGACGAATCCTTTGAAAAAAGATCGGACTATCGCCAAGGGATGATCAGGATCGTTGACGACATCGGCACCAGGGTATACTAGCAGCTGAGGATGTAAGAAAAACGACCTACATTATTGTCTACCATTGGCACCTGTCGAGCGAGGGGAGTACGAGTTCTTCTGGCAGCGGCGGCAGAAGAGGTCGAAGCGACGGCGGCAGAGGTTGAAGAGGAAGAAGCCTGGGTGTTTCCACTGCCAGCCTGAGATCGCACGGAAGACGATGTGCCAGTGTGTTCGCCCACGGTGTTGATACGAGCACGTTTCTTGAGCGGAGGAGCACGGGGTGCTGTGTTTGGTGGCATGCCATTCAACGATCCGCCGAGGACTACTGTCAAGGTGAACGAAGGAAGAAAAGGACTCACGCGATAGCAATCCACGATCTGGAACACTGCGCTTACTAGCTAGGGCAAGCTGGTTTGAAGGTGGAGGTTCAATTTCGTCTTCATCGCGTTCCGAGTCTGAACAATGGACGCTAATGTCGAAGCGATGAGCAAAATAAGATATAGGATAGGACCTACGACCTGCGATAGAGTCGGAAGATTTCGAAGTTGCGAGCGTGCGGAGACTGTGAATGTTCCGAGTCAAATCTGGTCAAAAGTGTGTTAGCGAAAGCGAGAGAAAGAAACAGAAAGAATGAAGCGTGAGAACAACCCACCATCAACATCATCACGCTCCGATTCGGACGGCGTGGGACCACCACCATCGACTAAAAAGGAAATCAAGGTTAGCTCGAGAGAACATGATGACACGACGACAAGAGAAGGTTAGCCTTAGAAAATCAACACCGCAAAGTGAACTAAGACGTCGATCGCGGTGAAAACCTAAACCAGAATTACCGCAAAACGAACGTCCACGTCGATTGCGGTGAAACCGAAACATAGAATCACCGCAAAACGAACGACGTTGTCGATTGCGGTGAAAACGAAACATAGAATCACCGCAAAATGAACAATGTCATATATTGCGGTAAAACGAAACATAGAATTACTGAGAGAGAACTCACCGTCTTGACCAGTAGCGTCGTCCATAGGATGATCGTGATCTGTGCCAGCATCTGGTTCTGAGACATCGGTAAGCAGTAGAAACGAAACCAAGAATCACCGCAAAACGAACAAAGTCGTAGATTGCGGTGAAAACGAAGAACTCACTGTCTGCATCGTAATCGGTGTCGTCCATAGTCTGGTCTCGATCTGTGCCAGTAGTAGGGTCTCCTTCTTCGGTGCCCTCTCCATCTAACATATCAACGTCGGTAGGCGCACGGCTCTCTTCTATAGTCATAGTAGTGTCAGTACTTGGCAGTTTGAATTGATAGAACGACTTAAGATGATCGTCTTTATTCTTATCGGTTTGCTGGGCCGAGTCGTCGGATGGACCTAGCTGAGATGGTAACTCTTCCTCGGTTTGATTAGCACTGAACATGCATGTATCGAATTTCACGACGGGTTTTTCGACGGAGTGATAAAGAGTTCCTAAAGAATCAAACATGTCGTCTTCCTTGTCGTTTTCGCCACGCCAAAGGAAAACGAGATTATCTTCAGTCGGAAGCTTGGCGGGATCATCATCGATGACTGCGTCGACGTCGAGGACTTTTTCGCGATGTTCGTATGAGCTGAGGGAGAGAGCCTGGGCGGGAGTGACGAGGTTCAGTTGATAACGAAATAGGCATCAGTAACACGCACCGTGATGAGTTCTTTCGCCTTTTGCAAGATCTCAGGACGGATCATTCGACCACGAGGCGCGGACACATCGTTGAGATCCTCTCCCGGGACGACGTTCCAAGCAGGAGGACACATTTGTATAGCACGTATGATCTTTTGAATGGAATCTGTGTCCCTTTCTCGAGACAGCTTTCGTTCTATGAGACTCGTCTCAACGACGATGTTGAAAGGTGAGATTTCGGGTATCTTGGTGTGGTCGTAATCGATACCGTCTGGCCAGGTGAGGGTATACACTGCGTCTTCCTGACCTTCTGCGGAGGAGTAAGGCCGACCTTTTCCTTTAGCGACAACGGTGACAAGGTTCGTGTCGATGTATGCGCGAATCCACGCAGACGCACTGTCGTCCTTCTTGAATAGAGCGTGTCGATACTTCATGACGGTTGTGTATTCGGCCAACGCAGCGCATATGGTCTCCTTGCGCGAGCGCGACTCGCTCGGATCGGTCGATTTCCCCCATTGAGACGTATGGTAATTAAGGAAGGGGAGGGCGCGAGAGAACGCCTTTGGTAATCCGGTGATGTGGACCGTGCGACGCCACGGTACCATCCAGTCCTTGGTGTTGCGTAGAAGACTCTTTCCTCGAATGATAGCCTTAACCTTTTCGTCCATCACCATGACCTCCATGTGAAGTTCTTTCCGCAAAAGAACATCTTCAACACTCCAATAAGATATATATCTACGGCGACGGCGTATTTAGTAGGAACTCACCCTCAGTGTCCCCGTCCTCCTTGGTAATAGCGAACATTTTCCCCGGTTTCCATAATTTCACGTTCACCTTCGTATCGATGAACATGTACTCTTTGACAGCCTTTGCAGTTTGAGGACGTTCCGGTAACGTGCATTCGACGAGATCTTGTTCGAGCCTGAGTAGCGCAGGCATGTTCTCTACCAAGAGCCATATGTACTACGTGTCGTCGTTTAGCCTATCAGATAGTACATAGTTGAAAGCGAAGAGACATACCAATTTCAGATATTCCGGGATCAAGAGTTGTTCGAAATCTGGATGAGCGACGAAGGCCCTGATCATGTCCGCCGTCGCGGACCCCATCTTCCATCGGCTACCGATGATCTTGCCATGGTTGTACACAAGAGGGCTCCACCAAGAAGATACCTGTGAACGAGTGAGATCGAGATCGAGAAATACCGCAAATCGAGATATGTGCGTATTTGCGGTAAAACGATACCGTGATTTTGCAGCAAATGCACCTATGTGTCGATTTGCTGCAAAACGTAAAGTAGAAAAAGACCGCAACTCGACAAGCGGGCGTATTTGCGGTAAAACGATACCGTGATTTTGTAGCAAATGCACCTATGTGTCGATTTGCTACAAAACGTAAAGTGGAAAATACCGCAAATCGATAGATGTGCGTATTTGCGGTAAAACGATACCGTGATTTTGCAGCAAATGCACCTATGTGTCGATTTGCTGCAAAACGTAAAGTAGAAAAAGACCGCAACTCGACAAGCGAGCGTATTTGCGGTAAAACGAAACAGTGATTTGCAGCAAATGCACCTATGTGTCGATTTGCTGCAAAACGTAAAGTAGAAAAAGACCGCAACTCGACAAGCGAGCGTATTTGCGGTAAAACGAAACAGTGATTTGCAGCAAATGCACCTATGTGTCGATTTGCTGCAAAACGTAAAGTAGAAAATACCGCAAATCGATATATGTGCGTGTTTGCGGTAAAAACAGAAATAGAAAACACCGCAAATCTACTAGTGTGCGTATTTGCGGGGAATTGACCGCTCGACTTTACCGCAAAACGATACGAATGTTATATTGCGGCGATTGAAGGCTTACCTCGAGTAACGCTTTCGAAACCCTTTCCAACAGCTTGGTCAAAGATTTCCAAACGGAGACCGACATGAAAGGCATAAGGTCAGGTTGCGAAGGATAATGAGAGTTTAAGATCAGATTGGCCTTGGACGCACAGTCCTTCCACGCCGTTTTGATGTCCTCGGAAGTTTCTTGGAACTCGGGATTCTTCGACCGCTTGACCGCTGTATCGGTGAGTTGTTCTACTACCTCGCGTGCATAGTTCTCGTACGCCTCCTTCCATTCCGTCACGTTCTGACCCGTGTATTTCCATTCGTCGGCGAGTGTTTGAAGGTAAGCATCGTCGATGGCGTGGCGGATGTCGTTGTTGATGGCTTCGACGATAGGCGTCGCGGACTCCAAGCTGCGCATGCATTTGTCGAGAAATTCTTGTGCTTCTGATCGTTCCTCGTCGCTAGATTTCGGGTTGGCCAGAACGGTTTGGGAGCGTTCGACCTGAGAGGCGTCCCAGGGAACATTGTTGAAGCACAATCGGAGCCGTTCTTCGAGGAGGATGGTGATCGCCGCTAAAAGCTGTTTTTATTTCAGTGATATAGTAGTAGATCGTTCGTCGATAAACAATCAGTGACTTACCCCGCCGTAATCGGACGTGAGATCTTTGGTAAAGCTCGATATCTTGAATATATCGGAGTGAACGTAGTGAGTCGATGGGATGTTGACGATGGTGTCGAGCAAACGCCAGATATAATCTTGGGATAAAAGATTGGTAATCTTGTACCCTCGAGAACTCGAGCGTTGACCAGTATGATCTTGATCTTGATCGTGCCAAGTCTGGCCCTCCGATTTCATCATCCGGTACGACTGTACCACTCCTTCCTCTACCGTCTCGCCGTAGTTATAGAGCCTTTGGTTTGTCGACAGATGAATGCCGATCGACTCATCGATTTTGCCTGATTACCGGTGAGTCACGCTTCGAAATCAGTGAGATGTGACTTACTTTCGTCGTAGACAGCTACGATCCACGATCCTCCCGAAATAACAAGCCCGTGCAAGTGTTGCACCAAGGCCTCGGCCTCCCGAGCCTCTTCATCGGCCACGACACCAGGTTCGTCTCGTTGCTTATCCTGGAGCTCCTTCAGATCTCGTTTCGCTAGAATCAACGCCGCTTTCTTCCCCTTGATCCAGTCTATCAAAGCGCTGCGTCGGTGACGTCCTCCGGCAGCGGTGATGGTCGTGCTCGAGATACCTTCCTCGGCATCCTTTTTGAATCGTAACCACGGTAAGTGCGATCCGTCTCTCTTGATAGGTCCCATCTCATCCGCCTTCTTGACCGTCTCCAGGATGAGAGCGTCCACGTTCACGATAAGATGGATCACGTTGCCTTGGCCATATCGATCGAGCCCGTTGGCCAAGAACGAATCCAGGAGGGAGGCTTTCTCTTTCGCGTTGAGTTCTCTTGGATTATATTTACCGAATTCTAGGGTTCGTTGGATGATATCGATCTTCGAGAAGCCTAAGAAGGCTTTGTCGGCCTTCTCTTGCCGATCGTAGAACTGGTCGATGTACTTGTCGACCCTCATCTTCGAGGTGAGCTCAGCGGGATCGATTGGTATGCCCTCGGCGTCTTCTGCGGTGGTACGTTCTTTCCCTTTCCCTTTCTTGTTCCCTTTCCCTCCTTTAGGCGGCATGGTGGTGACGAGTGAAGGTGTTGGTTCGAATGAGGTCTCTGACTCGATTCGATCAATGATCACTGCCTTTTTTGGTATTCATTATGGCCGCAATTCGGCTCTAGTGTCGTTTTGCGGTAATTTTGGCTCGCGAATTCATGGACTCGTATGTATCGTATCCCACGAAATTCATAAGTAGTGGTAGACAATTTTGGCGTAATAAAACTAAAGAGAGGAGGAAGTGGGCCCGCCGACTCAGTCAGACATTATCTCAATCACCTCTACCTGCCGCTCCAATTCGTCCAAAATCCTCTCCGAGTCCCACCTCACCCAGAACTCCTCAAACCGTTTCATCGCGTCGACGCTGTTCCTAGTATAAGACAATGATTAAATCTGAGTAGTCCTCCCCCTCCTCGTTCGTTCGATTTCACTCACCAATATCTTCTTCTCCTCCTCCCTTCGTCGATCGTTCCACCCACCCTCTTCACCTCCTCTCGAACCCATGCCATCAAACGGTTCGTCCACCCATCCACTTCGAAAGGCATGTTATCTAAACTCCTTTCCCTTCGTTCCAACAATCCCACCGTCGGCGTTCGGCACATCGGACACCTGAATATCTTTTCCACCACCTCCTCGTCACTGTCTTTGTAAAACGTCTCCCACGTTTGCGTCAGACACGCTCCACAGAACTTGTGTCCACACCGCGCGTTCATTCGCGTCGCATTTTGCCTACCATTCGAAGACGAGTCCAAGTCGGTCAGTCACAAAACCCCCCGTCGTGTCGTAGTAGTCACGCTCACATCGTATCCTGACATCTGCCACAGAGAAAGAAAAAAAACGCTCGGAGTGTTAGTTACTTGGTTGTGTCGTTGCCTCTTCACTTACATGGCGCACTGAAAGTGAGTCATCATCAACTTCTCCGTCATTTTCAACTCCCCTTTCTTCACCATCTCCTCCGAGTCCGAGTCCTCCTTTTCCAAGTCGTCCGATTCTTTGTCGTTTTCAACGGTGATCCCTCTTCTTTTCCTTCGAGCTTCCTTCAGTGAATCCTCCAACTCCTTCACCTTTTTTTGTAGCTCCTCCACCACGGACTCGGAATCCCCCCCTTCAACGCTCCTCTCTCTCTCCTTACCTTTCAAGTTCTCACCTTCAGGTATCTCCTCCGAGTCTTCGCCGGCAAGATCCCTCTCCCTCTCCATGGCCTCTCTGTCCGATTGTTCGATCAACAATCTTCTCTCTGTGGGGGGTGTAGTATCAGTGAATCGCGATATAGTCGTATTTTATTGTTATATATCTTTGTACTTCTCTAACTCTGTCGCTCACCTTGATTCTCTAATATAATTTTCCTCATCCATTCACCTTTGAATCTTGCGCGTGACATCGAAGTTACGTCTGATCGTTGCATTTTTGTTTCTGTTTTTTTTTTTTTTGGGAGGGGGGGGCAGGGTGGGTGGGGGGTTTCTGAAGCCTTGAGGCCCTTCAGGGCGTTTTATAAATTATGATGTTAATAACCACTTATCCTTCGAGTTATTTACCGCAAATGAGGGGTAAGTGATAAATGTGGTAAAATCACAATACTGGTACGTGTCCGATCTGCTCCTCCTCACCGTAGTCCTCTGCCTCTCTCTTGGATCTCCTCCATCGAGGGGATTGGATAATGCTTCCAGTTCCAGGTTGACTACTACTAGCACATGAGAATTAGTAAATTAAATTTGACATAAAACTCCCCCCCCCTTGCGGGCCCTTGCCAAGGCCTTGGCTAGTGATAAATATATTAATGCGAACATCTTGCTTTTTGAATGAACGAGTGGAATCATGGCCTCTGCCATTTGATACTACTAGGTAGTACTAGCCACCAAGATACTTAATCATATTGGTTCATCGTAGTAGTACGTGTCATTTTACGGAGTACTATGTATGATAAATAATAAATTAAAAAATTCAGGTCACGGTGACGGCTCATCGGAGGATTTATTTTTATTTATGACTTTGGCTCATTGATTCAAATAATAAATATGACTGCCAGTGAGAGATTGTACATTTTCACCCGTGATCATATAATACATAATCAACCATGCAAACTGGATTGGCACTGGCAGGTACTAGGTGTCTTGTCTGTCGGGTGATTTCAACTCATTGATGAGTACCCAGGTCCAGAGGCATTGCCACTCGTTCATTCAAAAAGCAAGATGTTCGCATTTTCAAGTTCATGTAATGTTCAATACATCATATAAGTATGCAATGCATCCAGTCTCGGAGCTCAGATGCACAATCATATCAATGCTGGGAGTGGGGGCACTGCCAGGGAGCTTTTTTTTTTTTGAGCCACACACAAAATAATTTATGATCACTCCAGGCATTTTTATTAAAAATCTCCGTGTATTCATGTGGAAAATACTACAGTAGATCATTGTATATTGCATTGTCTCAATTACTAGGTGGACACAACTCATTATCAACAACACAGACACAATGTTACGATGAATTAACAGAAAAGACATTGAAAAAAAAATCCACTTACAATAGTATACAACCGTACATGGATTTTTTTGACATCCGAGTCATTTTTTATTCATCTATAACTAAACATATATACTTTAGGGAGAGCATCCGCGGCTGAATCGCTGATAAGTTCTTTCTCAGATATTTTTATTTAACCATGAGGTCTTCACAAGGTTGAAACACTGGCATAATAGAGCTCTATTAATTACGCTCCCCAGGGCCCAGGTGCTGTCACGTGATGAACACCTCCGAGTCCTCATTAGTCGCTCTCAAAATGTGTGCACTGCAGTGTAACTTGAAAAGGAAATGGAAAATAGTGACGGTCAGTACGTTAAAACTTAACAAAGTTGATATTCCTCGGAGGGGCCCCAGGCCGTCATCAGTGAGCCACTGGCAATTCAAGTTGTCTTTGTTGAGCTGAGCAAACAATGTAGTAGGTAGAAGAAGACTGTGGGATGAACTTGAACAAGCCCCACAGTGTGACAATCTCTTCGAACTTCATCTCATGTTTACTAGTGCATCGTGTTGTCCGAAGCCGCCTTCAAGTTCACGTACAATTTATAAACTGCCATGATCATCATGAGATACCAATACTGAGTACTATTTGCGAAGTGACTCAGGCCACCAGTGCCAGCATGTTTTAAAACACGTGACCTCGTGTACTAGCACTGTCAATATAGTAATAAAATGATTGTACATCGTTGCTCGATGACTTGGATTAGCGGGGTCGATGTGTGTTCATCACCAATAGAACCAGTGCTTTTCTTAAAGACCCAAAGGAAGCAAATTGAACCAGAACGATAATCAACACTTTCAAGTTGTGCAAATTGTGGCCATTTGAATTTTGTCGTGCAGATCGATCGAATGGCTGCCAGTAGATACTAGAAAGCGATCCAGTCACTAGTTAACATAGTCACCCAAAACATCGAAATCAAACCCATGATTTCCAGCAAATCAACACTTACGTTGATTTGCTGGAAAACACGATCTCATTTGTTGCACAAGTTGAAGAGGTTGTGTGTGGGTGACCACGACTCTTTACATGAAATCAAACATATATACGAATTTACACAAATGAAATACAATCACTGGTTGGTTGAAGTTCTCGTAATTTAACCACTGTTCAAACAAAATTATTATGACCATCGAAATTTGTGGCAATTCAAATGTACTAGATGTCTATCTATAAACTACTATGACAGTAGCGTAGTAAGATAGATACACTGGCACGCTCGAATGCCTGCCACGATCCGTTTCAGTGACATTCAAGTTGTGTACACACACTGTCAGATATTCTTATATATATGTTTTTGTGAACAGTTTACGACCGTAGCGTAGACCACGGTCGTTGTTAGTATCATCAGTGTGCGGTCTATTCTATCGTCCACTGGCATAGCGTAGACACTCAAGGCCCTGAGCCTGAGTGCGCGCTACGGTCTTGTTATCATATAGTAGTATATGTGTGGTGTTAGTAGACACGCCACGGTCACGGTCGATTTTAACATATAGTCACTATGTGCGGTGTAATCATCGACCGTAGCGTAGACAGGCCATGGTCTTGTTATCATATGTGCGGCGGTGTCATCGTCGACCGTAGCGCTTGTTATCATTATCATATATATGTGCGGTGTTATCGTCGACCGTAGCATGTCTTGCTACGGTCTTGTTATCATATGTGCGATGTCATCCATATGTGCGGTGTCATCGTCGACCGTAGCGTAGACACGCTACGGCCTTGTTATCATATATGTGCGATGTCATCATTGACCGTAAGCGGTCTTGTTATCGCGGCGACACTTTGCCGTCGTGACATGAACACGACATGATTCATCAAGGATACAGATCTGAATGACAGAGTGAACAGAAAAAACGCGAAGAAAATAGAACTAATGGACTCACTGAGTCTCACTCTCCCAC
>JBBPPQ010000262.1:0-19195 GCA_038092035.1 Leccinum disarticulatum
CACCTACTTTCTCTGGTCCGCCAGCCATCCCTCCGAGCACACCTCACCGTCCTCGTCCTCTCATTCCCGTATCCCCTCCAATTTTCGTCGTAACAACGCCCAGAGTCACCGCCTTTGATCTCAAGTTGGACGGAGGTGCTCGTTTGAGCACGACTATCAGCATCGCTGGTATGCCTCGCAGCGCCTCCACCAGGACGCCGTCGTCCGAGCTCACCTCACCGTCCTCGTCCTCTCATTTGTGGTAACAACGCCCAAAGTAACCGCCTTTAACATCGCCATCGATCCCAGCCCTCCTCTCGACGGCGACGCTCAATGCCTTCTCTTCGCGAGAGCTTCGGAGGCTCTCTGACGGCCCTGCTTGCTACCCTCGCCGAGGTCGAGACACTCCAGGACAAAGCCTCACCTCTTCCACCAGACCAAGAAGACGAGCTCAGCATTGATCACAACGACGACATAGAAGAAGAAGACTATGATCCGGATCAATCCCAGCCCTCCTGTATGGACAGCCTCACCCTTGACGTTCCAACTAGCTCTGCCCCACGGGGTCTACTACACCCAATCAGCCGAACCGTCATATCAGAGAGAGTCCATGCCCTGCGCGAGCTCTCTTCAGAACGCGCATACGCATCAGATCTAGCATCGGTCCAACACACATTCCACTCGCTCTTGCCGGGATTTTACGACCGTCAAGCGAATACGACTCTGGGTTCGAAGACCTAGCGTATGACCTGTACGTCCAAGCGTTTTCGGTGTACGAGGACTCGATTTCGGAGAGCCGAGCACAGTTGGCTGCGATCACGTCGATCATTGGGACGTCGAGGTGGACGGTTTTGTCAGGTTGATCACCAAGGCTGCAATATCTGTATTACTTTGATTGCGGGGCACTTGCTGTGCGTATGTATCTCTTCACTCTACACTCTCTTGGTGCAGTTTCTGACATTGTCCCAGGTTGCTCCAAAATTCATCGTCTCGCTCGTAGAGCTCATCACGTCCTCGATCGACACCATCACCTCTCTGTCGTCTTCTGCTTCGTACCGGCACCCGTCGCAACGAAATCCCGAATCGAAGGGGTGACGTCCCCAGACATGATCCAACGACATTTCCGGAACACACTCAAGTATATTCTTTCGAAGAAGACGTCGGAGAATCCGGGGAGGTAGTCATCTCCGTGGTCGTTACAACCATCTAGGAGCGAGAGGACATCGAAGAAGCACTTGTCTACGGCAGAGAGGCACTGGAGCTTTGCCCAGAAGGATACCCAAATCGATCGACGAGTCGCAAGCAATCTCTCCGATCGTTACCAACGGCTTGGAGACATGACGGACCTCAATGAGGCCATCATCCTCGGGAGACAAGCCCTCGACCTTCGCCCGTCAGGGCACCCGGAACGACCAACGTCGCAGACTATCTCTATACTCGTTACAACCAGCTTGGAGACATGTCGGACCTCAATGAGGCCATCATCCTCGGGAGACAAACCCTCGACCTTCGCCCGTCAGGGCACCCGGATCGACCAACGGTTATCTCTGCACTCGTTACAAGCAGCTTGGAGACATGACGGACCTCAATGAGGCCATCATCCTCGGGAGACAAGCCCTCGACCTTCGCCCGTCAGGGCATCCGGATCGACCAACGAGTATCTCTGCACTCGTTACAAGCAGCTTGGAGACACGACGGACCTCAATGAGGCCATCATCCTCGGGAGACAAGCCCTCGACCTTCGCCCGTCAGGGCACCCGGATCGATCAACGATTATCTCTGCACTCGTTACAAGCAGCTTGGAGACATGACGGACCTCAATGAGGCCATCATCCCCGCGAGACAAGCCCTCAAACTTCGCCTGTCAGGACACCCGGAACGATCAACTTCGTTGGAAAGTGTAGCAACCTATTTTTTTTTACCAGCTTGGAGATATGATGGACCTCAATGAGGCCATCATCCTCGGCAGACAAGCCCTCGACCTTCGCTCCTCAAGGCACCCGCATCGATCGAGGTCGTTACGTATATTTGCACATTGTCTCCGTGTTCGCTCCACCCAGTCGAACGATTTGAAGGACAGAGAGGATCTATTCAGTCTCTACACCGAGTTGTCAAATATCTCACAAACATTTACCAGTTGATCTCCCTGCTGCCAAACAATGGATCACGGAAGCTGAGGATTTCCGCCATCCCACAATTCTTCTCGCATACGAAACATCTCTTCGACTAGTTCAATATCGATATCTCGCCATTTTACCATCCCTACTCAATCGTCTCCAGCTTCAAAGACCTCGTTTCATCCCTAGCAATCGACGCCTTTTCCGCTTGTCTTCGTAATCAACGCGCCAGAAAAGCGGTCGAGCTTCTCGAGCACGGTCGCGGTATATTCTGGATTCAGATTGTTCATCTCCGTTCCCCTCTTGAAGATGTCATCGCCTCGGGCCAGGAAGGACAGTCCCTTGCGAACGAGTTTACTCGACTCTCATCAGAAATACAAGATACAATTCGTTCACAAGGTCCAGATCAGCATAACACGCTGTGCAGTCTCAATGTTGATATGTAATTCGCAATCTCTCAAATTCGCAAATCACCCGGTCTCGCTCGATGTCTCCTCCCCCCTTCCTTCTCGGAAATCCAGCACGCTGCCAACGGAGGACCTGTCGTTATTGTGAATGCTAGCCGGTATACGTGCGATACACTCGTTGTCTTTTTTGACAGAGATCCGGTTCATATCCCATTGCAAATCACCAAATCCCGCATTCAGAACCTGTCGTTGGAGCTCCAATCTCTGACTTTCGATGCAAAGACGATGGGCATGGGGAGAGATCTGGCTCGCTTCCTGCGAATCCTTTGGGATGAGGTCGTCTCGCCCATTGCTGATTTTCTTCAGGCAACAGTTCCACTTGGCTCACGTATCTGGTGGTGTCCCCCTGCCGAGTTCTGCCTTCTGCCATTGCACGCGGCCAATCCGTATCGGAACGGCCAAAGAGGGTTTTCCCATTTGTACATCTCGTCTTACACTGCTACGTTGACTGCCCTCATCCGTGCGAGACGGAATCATCCTTCGGCGACGACTTTGATACACAAGGGGAAATCTTTTCTTGCTGTGGATCAGGCGACAGCGAGCTGTTCTCTGTCGGCACTGAACCGGCCATCATTGCTGAGCGCATTCAGGGTCTCGCCACGCTCACGCGCCTTGAAGGTCCCGAATCGAGTATGTCCCAAGTCTCGAAGGAGCTGAGGACGAGCGAATGGGTTCACTTTGCCTGCCACGGTATCCAAAATAGGAAGCAACCTTGGTCTCTGTGAACGGCCGGTTTACAGTGGAACGGATCATGGGATGCGAGTTAGAGAACCCGGAGTTTGTCCACCTGGTCGGAGACGAGGAGAGTCCAGACGAGGTAATCCACTTCGCATCAGCGATGCAGTTTGCAGGGTTCCGGTCTGTGATTGGGACGATGTGGGCGGTGGACGACGCAGATACGAGCAAGATCACGGCCAAGTTTTACGAGAATATCTTGGATGGATGCAGTGGTCGGCTGGATCATACTCGAGCGACGTTGGCGCTGCAGAGGATGATGAACTCATTGGTTGGTATCGTTCCGCTTGATCAACGCATTCTGTATGTACATATCGGTGCCTACTAGTCCATGTCATTGTATGGATGCCTCGTACTTGTGTCTCTTTGCTTACATTTGCTCGAACGTGTGAATGTCCGAGTCTGGTTCCGCAGGACGACTGATTCATCGAGCAATCACCGACGCTATACTAAGAGCGCTAAATCTAGAGTTACGTTCCTATGGGAGAAACTCTGGGGCCATCGCAAATGTGTTGAACGAGTTGGGCGAATATATTCATTCTACCACTTTCTTTCCACGCCGCGTTCCGACTCCGAGCAAGCTCTGCCAGTGGCTCGCCATCTTCCGTGTGCTCGTCGTATTCAACTTGTCAGGTTCTATTCAGTGTAAGTACCCAAATCACCGCTTACCCTGGGGGAGAACCTAACTGATTTTGATCCCTTCAGCAGCTCTAGTACTTATCACCAGACACTCGACTCGGAGTCACAACTCCCCCCACGGTGACGCAAATGACGACCATGGATAATATGGCGTGACGTCCGAGTCAACATGCCGACAACGCAAAGACAGCAGCGTCGTCACCCTCGAAACGTGTGTAATCCCCTTTCCTCCGGTTTACCGAGCTTTCACCCCGCCTCATCACGCGCTCTAGCCTGCATTTAACATGCTATTAGTCCGCACAGAGACAACGATACAGTACCGAGGATGCGATCGAACAGCGAGAGGAGGCGGGGGTGGTTTCTGGCGAATCGGCGACGGAGGAATGGAGTAGAGAAGAGCCCAGCTGGGGGAGGTGGAGAGACACTGTGGTGGAGTTCATGAAGATCAGCACGAGGCTCGGTCGAATCGCTGCCGCGCGCGAGCATGTCGCATTGTGCGTGCGCCTTCAAATTACAAACGCCCTCAAGTCACTGCAGGATCTCAAGTTGGACTGAGGTGCTCGTTTTAGCACGTCTATCAGCACCGCCGGTATGCCTCGCAGCGCCTCCACCAGGACGACTATAGCAACTGCATCTACAGCACCTACTTTCTCTGGTCCGCCAGCCATCCCTCCGAGCACACCTCATCGTCCTCGTCCTCTCATTCCCGTATCCCCTCCAATTTTCGTCGTAACAACGCCCAGAGTCACCGCCTTTGATCTCAAGTTGGACGGAGGTGCTCGTTTTAGCACGACTTTCAGCACCGCCGGTATGCCTCGCAGCGCCTCCACCAGGACGCCGTCGTCCGAGCTCACCTCACCGTCCTCGTCCTCTCATTTGTGGTAACAACGCCCAAAGTAACCGCCTTTAACATCGCCATCGATCCCAGCCCTCCTCGCTCAATGCCTTTTCTTCGCGAGAGCTTCGGAGGCTCTCTGACGGCCCTGCTTGCTACCCTCGCCGAGGTCGAGACACTCCAGGACAAAGCCTCGCCTCTTCCACCAGACCAAGAAGACGAGCTCAGCATCGACTACAACAACGACATAGAAGAAGAAGAATATGATCCGGATCAATCCCAGCCCTCCTGTATGGACAGCCTCACCCTTGACGTTCCAACTAGCTCTGCCCCACGGGGTCTACTACACCCAATCAGCCGAACCGTCATATCAGAGAGAGTCCATGTCCTGCGCGAGCTCTCTCTTCAGAACGCGCATACGCATCAGATCTAGCATTGGTCCAAAACACATTCCACTCGCTCTTGCCGTGTCTCACACGGACGTTCACATCTTCGCCGACTCGTACCTGGGATCTTCCGTCTCAACCGGTACCTGTACAGCGGCTTCTCAAGTATTCTCTGCTTCTCGGTGCTCTCATAGACGCTACTCCCGACCCACACGGTGACCGTCCGGCACTCGTAAAAGCTCGCGAACGCCAGAAGCGTCAACGAGGACCGTCGGCGTTGGGAAGTCGTGCGCAAGGTTCTCGGAAGTGCTCCCATACCTATTTCCAATGGGACGGGCAATTCAAAGAAAGACAATGCTGCTGTCAATGCTGGCGTGTGCTGGCGACTCACAATGCGCCACGCCTTGATCGCGCTGTTGGCAATGGGGCATCACTTTTAGCATTACTGGGTGGGGCTCACCCCTTCGCCGGTCGCGTTCAAGTTGGACGAGTCTTATGCCGGCGAGGAGCCCGATTCCGAGGGACGATCGGAAGCGTACGATGCCTCTAAGTTGTTGTTGGGCCAGCCTTCCGAGTCTCTGCAGACGTCAAGCAAGAACTGCATTCATCCCTTTCCTTTGCGACCTGAAGGGTATGAAGGAGCCCCCGACGAAGCTCCTGGACGCGATGCACTCACTCGAGCTGCTGCACATCGCACTGCTCCATACGCCCTTTCCACAGTCTAAGTCTCGTCGACCGGCGATCGCTCTGTTGACTGCGTCGCAGTCCTAGTACCTCGCCTTGCGCTCTGCGTTATCGTCCAACGAAATTCTCGGCTGGGCGCTGCTCTCTTTGGACGTAGCGTTCGTGAATGTAGGCTGGCCTATCGTGGTGTGGATCCTGCTCGTTTGCATTACCTTCTCTGTCGCCCTTATGTTTTCCGTCTGCTCTGGCTGGCGTATTAGACAGGCAACACGAAGAACGGACTAGGAGATTTTACATGGCGATCGTCACGATCCGTTATTTCTGCCTGCGCTTTCTTCGAAGTCATCCTCATTTTTGTGTGGTCACATAACGTCTCGTCGCAACTCACCTCTAATTTTGTGGTACTAGTAGGCGCGTTGCTTTCCGGGTTGGTAATCCATCAGGAGGGCGATCGCCTTGACAGAGGAACTCGAGTATATCGTCTCGATCATCTTTCTCCGTTCGTACGTATCTCGTCTTGGTCGCTGGTGCCCCCTTCCTTAATCATAGCCCTGTCAGGTACAGCCTGAACACGGAACTCGCGTTGCTCAACAATAATTGCTTCTGTTCTCGAGGATCCCACCTACCTTCGCGGTCGTGGACGCCACGCCAATGGATATTATGTGGCCTTTACCCATCGTGATCATCGTTCACTAGCAAATTAAGTCGGTTCGCCACCGGGTTGACTTTACGGCTCGCAGGTCTTCGCTACTACGTAGGCCGCAATAAACCAACCATCGCATAACTCGTGTCATACATGTACTGGCCCCTTGGCTCCCTCGTGTCCGCATCCCTCAGGCTCTTTCCTGCGTACGGACGCATACCCCGACCTCCTCGACCTTCCCCAGCAGCGACGACGATCGGACGATGTCCACGGCGGCGTTGTAATAGCAACGACGGGGAGTATGCCCGAGGCGGCACGGTGTTAGCGACAGACACCGCGGCACCTCGGCACATCGACACATCGACAACGACAACGAGACAACGAGGACGGCATGGCGTCAGTGACACCGCGACGAGGACGCGCCGTGTCACGATGGAATGACGAGATGATAGGCACGACGTCAGTTGCTGGCACCCCATCAGTGACACCGCGATACTGCCGTGACGACACGGCGGCGTTGCACGTCACATGGAAATAACGACGAGACGACGCGAGGATGACAGTGTGAAGTCATGACGAGCCTGAGGACGACGTGACGAGGACGCGGCTGGCGGCGTGCTGTGCACTGCACTGCAGTGCAGTGTATTTTATTTATGTATTTACGTCCTGTACATACGTCCGAGGAAAATCATATTGCATTTAAGGATGCAAAAAACAAAAGAAAAAGAAAAAGAAACAGTGGTAGTAGTCGAAAGTGTACCAAAGTATATCAAAAAAGTGTACCAAAAAGTGTAGTGAAATCAGAAAAGTGTACGGAGAAGTGTAGTCAAAAGTGTAGTAAAGTGTATTAGAAAAGTGTATGGAAAAGTGTGGTCAAAAGTGTAGCAAAGTGTATCAGAAAAGTGTACCAAAAAGTCTAGTCAAAGTGTAGTGAAAAGTGTAGAAAAGTGTACAGAAAAGTGTAGTGAAAAGTATAGAAAAGTGTATCAGAAAAGTTCACCAAAAAGTGTAGTGAAAAGTGTAGAAAGGTGTATTAGAAAAGTGTACAGAAAAGTGTAGTGAAAAGTGTAGAAAAGTGTATCAGAAAAGTGTACGGAAAAGTGTAGTCAAAAGTGTACCAAAAGTGTATGGAAAAGTGTACCAAAAAGTGTACGGAAAAGTGTACCAAAAAGTGTACGGAAAAGTCTACCAAAAAGTGTACAGAAAAGTGTACCAAAAAGTGTACGGAAAAGTGTACCAAAAAGTGTACGGAAAAGTGTAGTGAAAAGTGTAGAAAAGTGTATCAGAACAGTGTACGGAAAAGTGTACCAAAAAGTGTACGGAAAAGTGTAGTGAAAAGTGTAGAAAAGTGTATCAGAAAAGTGTACGGAAAAGTGTAGTCAAAAGTGTACCAAAAGTGTACGGAAAAGTGTACCAAAAAGTGTACCAAAAAGTGTACGGAAAAGTGTAGTGAGAAGTGTAGAAAAGTGTATCAGAGAAGTGTACAGAAAAGTGTAGTCAAAAGTGTGGTAAAGTGTATCAAAAAAGTGTACCAAAAAAAGTATACTACTACCAAGAAAGTGTAATGTTGTCTGGGGAGCCTGGGGAAGCCTGGGGAGCCTCTAGAATCCTGTAGAGCCTGTGTAGTCTGTAAAGCTGGAGAAACTGTAGAGCTGTAGAGTCTGGAGAGTCTGTGGTGGTCTGTAAAGTCTGTGGGGTCTGTAGACAAAAAGCTGGTTTGCTGATGTTGTGTTCTCATTTTCTGATCGAGCGCCAAGCAATGTGCTCTGTGCTCTGCAGATTGCCTTAAGCTTGGCCTCAGCAGAGAAACACAAACTTGAACGTTGAACCATGGCGCATGGCGCTCTCTACGCTAGTAGCTACGCACCTGTCATCGTTCCTGCTGCGCAGACTCCGCATTTGCTCGAGCGGAGCCGCTCTATTCCCATTCAGCTTCGATGAACTATGGTGATATGTCTAGCCCGAGCACAACAACTTGTCATGATCAGGCAGTGACAGGCACATGGCATGGCCCGGCTACCAATCAATTTAACCATCTGTTATCATACCATCAAGGGTATTTGAGATTCGGACGTGTGGTAACTGGTTTGAGTCGTTTCCCATTTCCCACTTTCTACGCCTTGGCCAATGAAGGCGACTTTGGACGCGGAGACTGGAAAGGATGGCTCTGTCATCGAGGCTGCCAGTGATCTAAGTCCTACAGAGCGCGTTAGGCTATTACGGAAACTGGATTGGCATCTCTTGCCCCTAGTCTCATTGTTATACCTTCTTTGCTTTCTGTGAGTGATAGTAGAATACAGCCTTCCTATGAACTGGCTGATGCTCTTGCATTCCAGGGATCGCTCTAATATCGGCGAGTGCTATCCTACGTTTCTATGTTGTGTCGAATGTCCTTATCTCTTCCCTCAGGAAATGCCAAAATCCTGGGCATGTCGACTGACCTGCAACTTGTTGGACTCAGGTACAACATTGCTGCTGCTGTGTTCTTCGTGAGTTTTTCGCACCTTTACAGTACATCTTCAGAATACGACTAATACACCCTTAGATTCCTTACAGTTTTGCTGAAATCCCTTCGTAAGTTCAACCAGCCTGTTCTCGCCTTTCGAAATAACCTCTGCGCAGAAATATTATCCTCAAATTTTTTCGACCATCTACATGGTGTATGACGGTCATTGCTACCTAGCATTTCTCTCTGGTTTGACTTACCTTATTAGTGCCTTCAATTATGCTTGCATGGGGCCTGATTATGACTCTCATGTGCCTTGTAAACACCTATCAAGGACTCGTCATGTAAGGGATCTAAAATCTGGTCTCCTTCATCGCTCAAGCATCCTTGTAGTGCACGAGTGTTCCTCGGACTTGCAGAAGCTGGATTACTCCCAGGCATCAACTACTACATCTCGTTGTGGTATCCACGTGCAGACCGAGCGAGACGGATTGCCATTTTTTTTTCTGCGGTAACCGTCTCGGGTGCCTTTGGTGGCATTCTTGCGTGAGCTGTCTCTCATATTAGTGAATGCACATCATATCACTCATATGCTACAAGGTACGCCATCGAAAACATGAACGAGTATGTGATACTTTAGAAATGAATGCTTTCCTCGCCAATGTTAGTTTTTTTATTGCAGTATCGGTGGCCTTCATGGCTGGCAGTGGATTGTAAGCAATTTAGAAGAATCTTATGCTGCAGTTCACTCATTCGAAGTGGTTAGTTTTGCTTGGAGGGACTCGGTAAGTATCCCGTTCAGAGCAAAGTAAGAGTGACCAAATTCACCTGTTCACAGTTACGATCGTCGTTGCTATTGTGGCATTTCGCTTCATGCATGATGTACGTGAGAGTTATCTACCCGTTCTGACTTGCTTATTGTTCTTTAGTACCCAGAGACAGCATCGTTCTTGACTGAAACTGAAAGGTGTCACATTATCGAGCTGCTGAAGAACGATTCGCAAAATCTCGCTACACATTTCGACTTCAAATTCATTTTACAGGCCTTAAAGGACTATAAAAGTTATGTTCTGGTCGGCATGTACATGGGGTATGTCAATCAAACTAACCTGTACGCGGTCCGGCTTCGCTGACCATGGCACTGACCACTAGCTGGCTCGTCCCCGGTTACGCGATATCTCTTTTTACTCCTACGATCATCAGCGAGCTCGGTTTCTCTGCTACTAATGCGCAGCTGCTCTCTGTCCCACCTTTCGTCGTGGGCTGTATATGCACCCTCCTCGTCGGAATTTACTCAGACATCTGCGCACTCCGTGGGCCATTCGTGATAGCTAGTGGAACTGTTGCATTGGTGGGGTACATCATCCTGTATACCCAAACAAACCCTGGTGTTTCGTATACCGGCGCAATCCTCGCCGCAGCAGGTGCATTCTCGTCCATCCCCGCTATTCTCGCATTGGTTAGCGGAAATGCCGGAGGAGACACGAAACGCAGCGTCGTCCTCGCCATGGTCATCGGAATAGGAAACCTAGGAGGGTGAGCCCACATGCATATTCCTCGTCTAGCGGGAATTTGTGGCCTGACACACCGAACGGCGATAGGATCTGTTCGTCTTTTATTTACATTGATCCTCCCCGATTCCACATTGGCCATGGGACGATCATGGGTTGGCTGAGTCTCGGGTGCGCATCTCCTTGGCTCATCATACCACGTAGCTTTTGATTGCTGACGAACTGGGCGAACGAACAGGATGCTCTTGTCTGCATTTGCGATGTGGGATTACAACAGGCTCAACAAGAAGAAAGAGGAATTGTGTCAGAAGCACGGAATCACCGAGGACCGCAGTGAAGAATTCCGGGATGTGGGGGACGATAGTCCCCTGTTCAGATATGCAATTTAGTTTTGGTTTGTTCAATCAGTGTCGTGGTAACGGTTGGAAAGAAAAAAAGGCTTGGAGAGTGATGCTTTTTGTATAATATATTTTTGCGCCATCAAACTTGAAGGATTCTTTTGCTGACTAACGAGATGCCTGCGATCGCTAGGCTCTAGCACAAACGGTTCTTAAACTTGAAACGACATGTCCGCTGTTTCTTCAGGGTTCCACACGATGTGTTTCCTTTACCAAGCTCATAGACATAGCAACCGAACGGGTTCGAAGGTATGGATGGTATCCTTGAGCTCAGTGTTCGTACACCATCCTTTCGTTCATTTCCCCGTCTCTAACGATTCAGACCTACTGTACACGGCGATTTCAAGCATTGTGTGACTGTGTCTTCAACCCGGGTATACTAACACCATCAAACGATGAACCCTAGAAGGGACCCGAAGAGCTTCTTCGCTACCGTCAACTTATTTTTTCGCCTTCTCCGTATCGACGGGGTTCGTCTGCTTCGCATGGGACATCGGGCTCATCGGCGGCGTCCTCGCCCCTCCGTTCGTTTCAGCAATACTTATTCTCGCACAGAAATCGACGGCGGCACGCACCGGGTTGAGCGGGAACATCGTTTCCATACTCCAAGGCTGGCGAACTTGTTTGCGGGAGAAACCGGGTGCGGACATTGGCCCTGTTGATCGTTGATTCGTTGGTGTGTACAGTACTGTAGCCTCGGAGGGCTCGCGTACGTGGTTTGCAAGCCGCTATGGAAGGAAGCCGTACTTGCTGGTTGCTGCTGCCATCTACTAGTACATCACAGGGAGCGTCGGGTTAGTGGTTGCCCTCGCGCCGACCTACATATCCGAATACGCATCCGTGAACGTACGTTGTACTGGTAGCATCGAATTGAGCGTCGCACTGGGGTGCTCAAGTATTTGTGAATTGACGTCGTTCTGCTCGGGATTAGACTGATATTTTTACACCCTGATTCCACGTAGTCTTGGTGAACTACGGTGTGGCCGTTCAGATCCCAGTCGACAATGGCGTCTCCCCATCGTCATCCAGATTATCTCGGGAGTCCTCCTTCTCGTCTTGATACACTTTCAGCACGAATCGCCTCGCTGGCTAGTCGAAAGAAACGCTACGAAATCGCTTGCATACATAACACGCAAACCACTGAGCCTGCGGTCGCAGTTCCGCAAGATGGGCGAGAGCAAGACGATCGCGTACCGGTGTTTCCTCGCCTTCCCCCCAGCAAAGGACAGGCACGAACGCGATCAATTACTTACCACTCCCTGAGCACTGTTCGCGATCGTCAGATACGGCATTCGTCAAATTCACTTTCACGATCGTCGCGATCTACCTGTACGGCATTACCTTTTGTTTTAGGGCTTCACCCCGTTCGTGCTCGGGTCCGAGATCACCTCCGGCCAGGCGTCAATGATAGCACTTGCGGTAGGGATGTCATGGTTATTCACGTACGTGATCGCGTAGGTAACGCCGCGGGTGTTAGTGACGATCAGGTGGGGTGTGTGGTTTTTGGGGTCGCGAGCGTCGGGATGGTGGTATTTGTGGGGGTAGAGTGTTGGTCAAGGGTGGTTTGGAGGCCCTGAGGTTTGGGTGAGGTTCGTGAGGGACGCACCTTAGGGACAATGGGTGCTCAGGCAGACGGCGTTGCTTGGGAGCTCCGAGCATTAAGAAGCGGGAGTTGTAGGGGAAGGTGTGGTCATAGAAGATGGAAGCAATGCGTCGAACGAGGGGATTGGGCGAGAGAAGCAGGACGGCGACTAGCTGATTTTGTGAGTTGGTTGCACCTTCTGCGACGGATTCGGTGGTTGAGTCGGAGGGGTTGCACTTCACTGATCTATCGCGTATTCAGTGGAAACGCTGTCTATCATATCATATCCTTTGACAGTGGTAACTGGAGACGAGTCCGGTCAGTATGGAGCTTACTGCCAACCGAGAAAAGCCGTGGCCACATGCACGTACACATGTCAGCGTACATAGTACGGACCTTGCAAAGAGCCATCCCGCCGCCCGTTAGGAAATTTCCTTGTGACTCAAATGAACTCAGGGAACTCGGCGGGAAACGTGTGGTCGCTCAATCAGATGCGGATTTGAAGTGATGAAGGCACACACTGGCATCACGATTCACGGCCATCCAATGGACGAGCAATGGAGCGAATAAACGTTGTCGATGAATCGATGAATCGATGATCGGTGAGGACGGGCTCCGTGACCCGTGGGACCTGGGTGGTATCCAAGGCTCGGGTGCTGAAGGCTCAAGAAGAGACTGACCCTTTGGTAATCACCGTCGCGGAGGAAGCAAAAGCAGACGATAAGAACGAACACCCGCGTGTAGCTAAAGTTAAATGGAAGGAGATACGGGTACAAGGTGTGCCGGGGTCGAGCGGCGATTCCGTGTCGTCAAGGTGACAAATACGGGAACCAGATCCGGAGTCCAGAGGGGGGTTATGTGTTACATTGTAACTTACATTGGGTGGTAACGATGAAGGCGAGGGACGATTACTTAATGAAAAGGTTTGTTTCTTGTCAATGACCTGGTGGGAAAACTTGGAACAACACGTTCTCAATCGACGGGCATTCCGAATCAAGGACCTGGTGGCAAGTTCCTGGGCCCCTGGGCCCCTGGATACAATCGTCGGTCGTTTTCACGGCGTCAGTAGCAGCATGTGGTACTCTCTTGAAAGGAATCATTGTCAAATGAGGAATAACCTGTAGGTATATGCGGTATCATACTGATATACGAAGTTACGTGACATTGTGAGGACGAACACGGGAATTTTGTCTAGATTGAATGATATGGACGGAACACTGTTAGGGAAGAAAAGGAAAGAAAGGAGCAGAAAGGACAAGATGGATAAAATAATAGAAAGGAAAGAAGAAGAAGAAAAAACTTGAAAAAACGATTGTGATCGACAAGACGAACGGCCTGAACCTGCAGGCCGCGCATCTGACTGCAGTGATTATTTAGAAAAAAAAGTTCCCAAAACCTCTATCAAAACTCGTCGCCGCATCGAACATTCCTTGAGAACCACATCGGAAAAGGCGAGGTGGGAGGGGAGGAGGAGCACGCCACTTCCTCACCAAGAGAAGAATGATCGACACGACCTTCTTACACTGCCTCTTAGTTCGCTTCCGTCAGTCCTTCTTCCACTACCCCACCGTTTTCCAGCTGTTTCGCGGCGTGCACCTTCTTGCATGACGCCTTGCTGTTTAAATGCCGCTTCAACGCGTCCAGTCGCGTGTACGACTTCCCACAGGCTAAGCAACAGTGCGATGGGCGGCTGTGACGGAGAGACTGCTGGTGCCTCTGAAGATCGCCCAAAGAGGTACAAATATGGTCACAGCCGTTCAAGAGGCAAGGAAAGACTTTGGGAGATCGAGGGGGAACAGAGGAGTCGTGCGGTTGAGGAGAAGCGACGCAGGGTGATGCAATCCGAACCTGCTTCATTTGCGCAGTGGCAGCTGTGACAGAAGACACTGACGGACGCGAAGTCCCCGTAGTGCTATTTCCGAACGATGATGAAGACGGCACGGAAGGAGGCAGGGACCGGGCGCGTTCAGGGGAACTACCCGTCTCAGAATCCAATATATGATGATAATGGTGATGATAATATATTGGAACAGTCTTGCCGCCACCCTGTTGCGCAGGCGTATCATTCACATGTCTCTTGGGCTTCTTTGCAACCCTCCTCGAAGACGTGGTTTTCCTTCCTCGTCTTCGTCGCTTTCCAGGTTGCACATCCTCGAGCGAAGGGGGGCCAGCGTTCGTGGCGACTTCCCTGCCGTTCACCATCACCACAGAGGGACGTTTGCGCGGAATTATCCAAGGACCCGTGAGAGGGGTGCAGGGAGGGTTACCGTCGTACATATCGATGTCTGTGTCCGAGTCCGAGTCCGTATCTGAATCCGAGCTCCAGCCATGACCGTAGTCACGAGTGCTCGGTTCTGCCTCTGTTTGAGGTTGTTGTTGCGGGGGCTGGGGCACGGACGAACGGCGGACAGAAGTCACGGGACCGTCGCAAGTACTATCCGTGTCGTATTCGAAGAACGCGCTATCGTCTGAAGCGACGGAGCGTGCGGGATGCATGGTGACGTCGTTGTTGGCATTACGCCGAGCACCTTCGAAATCAGCGTGAGCGTCTGCCAAAAACATTTTTGCCCTCGCATCGAGCCACTCTCTCGAAGGAGGTGGCAAGCTCGTGTCGATAGGTGGAATGTACGGGACGAGCATGTTGACTTGGTTCGGAGCCACCCCGACTGTGCTACTACGTCTGTCTTCGTAAGGGGATCGACGGGGACGCCATTCTGACTGGTCGGGAGAGATGCCCATGTAATCGGCAGAGTTACCGTGTAGTTTGGCAAGGGAGCGACGACGTTCCGGTGGATTGAGGATCAAGGGGCGGGGGGTAGTCCAGGAAGGATCGACCATGTCTGGGGAGACCGCGAATCGGTGATCGTGAGCACGCGCCACCGTGTCATAAAGCTAAGATTAGAGCATGCCACACCATCAGCAAGCTCTAAGAGGAGAAAGAGAATCGGGTGCATACTCTAGACGTGGGCTTTGAAGGAAGGAGACGCGGTGCCATGGTTGTGTCAAAGTAGTTCTCGAGAGGGTGGTCGTATCCGACTCTGCCATCCGGGGCGGTGATAGGATGAGCATACTTGAAAGGCCTTTCAGGTCGACCTGGCAAGGCAGAATGAGGAGTGGTAATAAGGCGAGTGTTCATAGCGTAAGGATAGGGATGAGCGGTGAAGAATGATACGCCATGGAGGCGAATGAGCTAGATTTTATGGAGGAGAGGGACATGTGGAGTGTGGACCAGGCGAGATCAGGGGAACAATGCCGAGAAGTGGCAGCTGGTCGGTTGTCCGACGCTTTGAGCAGCAGTGCGCGCGCGCTTTGACGTTGGAAGGAAGACGGGCAAAGCAGAGAAAGACCAAGACGTACGATGGGCGATGGCCCAGCACTGGTTTCAGGCTGAACAGGAGGCAACTTGGTCATCACGCGCATAAGGCGTGACCGAGTTCAAGGCAGATCGTGAATATTCCACCGTTTGATTCGAGAATTCGACCGCGACCGTCTACAAAAGAAACGTTGCAGCTAAACAATCTCCGCAATGATCTCCTTCGAAGTTGCAGTGACCCTTGTTAATCGCGGCCATTGAGCGCGTCAGTGTGACGCGTGACAACAATGAAACTGTGACACGACGCGATCTATCAGTTATTATTAAAATTAACTGAATCTCAGAGATGAAAGTTATTGTCAAACAGCTTAAAATGTGGAGCCATCCTGGGACGAGAGGTGCATTGTCTGATCCCCTTCCAATCCTCCCTGGCAGGCCCAGCCATGTTTATATTCGCGCTTTTCCTAACCCTTTTCTCCTCCTTCCACCTCGTGTCCTGCCATGCATGTCCGTCACTTCACCGCTTTTCCTGTGTCTCTGCTGATCCCCGCCCAACGCAGCCATCTGGACTCCTTCCATGTGGGGCTTCAATGTCACCAGCTCGACCTTTTCGTACGATAACCGCCCCGTCACCCCACTCATGAACTATCCATTCGACAAGTGGTGGTTCCACGGCCACCTCAAATACCCGCCTCACCCGGAAGACGTTTTCGAGCTCCCTGCTGGCCACAATGTCACCACTCAGATAACATGCGACAAAGGTGCTACGACTTACTTCGCTAGCAATCCCGGAGGTGATATTCAAGAACCAAACAATCCCAACGACGTTTGCCCCGGCGCCACTATGACTGAATACCATACAAAAGGTTTAAGCGACGTCAAGGGCTGTGCCCTCGGTATTGCCTACAAAAGCGACGTCTCCCAAGTCCAGCCCGCCGACTTTACTATCTTCTCTGTCAACCAGACATGTGTCTGGAGTCGCTACACTGATTTCGGTGTCCCAGAACAGATGCCCCCTTGTCCCAATAATATGTGCATTTGTGCCTTCTTTTGGATTCACTCGGCTGACAGCGGCTCGGAGCAGAGTATGTACTTGATAATTTCCTTTTATATCTTTCTCATTGTCTCTTTACTCCTGCAGACTACATGAACGGATTCCAGTGCCGCGTCACAAATTCTACTTCCACCGTCGGGCTTGCCACGTCAAAGGTTGCTCGTCGCTGCGGCGCAGACCCGGCTAATAAAAAGCCCGACGCAGTCCCTGGGAATTGTACATACGGCGCGAAACAACCCCTCTATTGGTTCCAAGCTGAACAGAATAACGTGAGAATATCTCGAGATCTGTTTCCTCTGAGAGTTCCACTCACCGCGGTGTTTCGATCCAGATGTTCGAAGGAACCTATTCCCCTCCCTTTTACAACGATCTTTACAACTTCCGAGACGGCGCCCAGAACGACATCTTCCAGAATTCGTATTCGAGTATCCCCGTTCCTGGTCCCAACCAAACTGCTCTTCCCGTTCTTGCTACTCCTGGAAAGACTCCCCCTACCTTTGTCCCCCTTTCTAACGGCACGACACCAAGCCCGGCTCCGTCTGTTCCGGCTAACACGACGTTACCCGCTCCTTCGTCCAGTCCGTCGAATGCGAAATGGTCAGCATCTTTTTGTGTCATTTCCATGACGATGGTTTTGACCCTTTTTAAAAATTCTCTAGCAAGAGGAAACGCGGGACTACTAACCCTCCGTCTTCTCGTCATGCCTCCGCTCACCGAGGAGCTACTCGATTCGGACACAAAGCCGCCGGCATAACCCGGCGCTCTCGATCGCTAAACGCGGTCAAGAAATCGGAGGTCTGGTTGCCTGTATGAGCTCGATACTCCTTAGGCTGGTGCCTTTTTTCTTGGTTGTTTTTGCACTTCATTGCACCCTAGTATACCCTCCCAGCTTTGCAAGCTTTGGAGCCCTTGTGACGCGTCGACGCGTTTGGTGCCCCAGATCCGCTCTTTTGCCGTGGATAAGCCACATGTATTTCGTTCTGATGTGACTGCGTTGCTCCGTAAGGATGTGTGTATGTATTACAAAAAATTTACAGAGAACTTGAAAAATCGTGCATTCTTAATTTATCCCCTTGGCAATTATCTGCGTCCGGCCATCTGCACGAGAACCAGGAGCCAATTATTTGATTAGTGGCAAGTTGGTAACCATGGTCTATATTACAATCCACATCATCTTTAAGAAATGAGCCCGCAGCGCCGCCTTTCTCGCCCTGTATGGAGACTCGTCCGACGCATCCACTTCTCGTAACTTACGTCCTCCCAGGCCTCATCGTGAAGCCGACCCCGGCCTTTGCATGCTTCTCCAACTTCCCTGTGCCTTATTATGACATCCTCCATATTTTTCGTGACATCCCCGAGCTCGATCGTCAGTCGTCGTCATGCATTGTGCTGGAATTCCACATCACCCGACAGACCAAACCCGGTGTCGATCCCGTGTCTGTGCCCACGTTGAACGTTGTGCGCATATGCTGATCGTAAATCGAGGTAAGAGGGTAGACACGTACAAACCCCGTGACGAGAAAGCACAGTATCGATGACGTTATAAGAATGCCCATCCCACCCAAAAGATCGGTTACATGATGATCTTACATCAGGAAAAACTGCGACAGAAATGCGCCGCAACTTGGCCCCGAGTGGCGGTGGGAGGAAAGGATCAAACGAGGAGTCGTACGTACTAGGGTCATGTACTACTAGTGTATCGATCGAAACTGGACGATGATGAGCATATGCAGGGCATCTACGAACATGAAGTGTACTTTGAATCATTCATTAAAGACATACTAAGTATACGAGGGTGGTCACTGGTGGATACCATCTCCACAAAATACAATGTAAGCAGTGTGATGAGAATCACCGGCACCCTCGACTCACCATCATCGTTGCCGTTGCAGCCCCCGGCCCCGTCGCCACGCTGGGTTGTTTTTCTTGTCGTGTTGTCGCGGTCGTGCGCTCTGGCCCGCTGAGTCAGAGCGACACATTCCCACGGGTTCATACCGGGCAAAGCCCCCTGAAGCCTCAACCCGTCGGTGACCTTCGCTGTCTTTGTAGTGCACTTAGTAGTACCTAGAGGGAACTTATGTCGTGCAGAATATGGTGTGGGATATATTAGGGAAGTTCAGAGTAGAAATCCGGTGCGGATTTGCCAAGGTGGATTTGAGAGTGGATTTGGAAACGGATTTCGTGCAGCACGGATCCAAATCCACTCAGTGGATTTCGTAGCGGATTTCGGTCACATCCGTCTGAGTTTAAATCTACCACTGTGCGTCACGATGTCTACTACCACTGGCAGCATCACTGTGGCCGTTCTTCAAGTTTTTCATCTTGTGCTCCCAAGTCTATCTGCTTGCTGTATCAAACTATAGTAATGGCTATCAAAACTCCCTCCAAGCCAGTTTCTAGCACCCC
>JBBPPQ010000263.1:0-19187 GCA_038092035.1 Leccinum disarticulatum
CTATCTTATTGGTTACTGATTGATTATCATTGACAAATTTTGGAAAGGGCTGATACATACATGTCAAGCTGACATACTCTTACCATTTTTATCTAGCTATATCTGCACCTCCCTGTTTCCCTGATGTTGCCCGTACGTCTAGCAGTGAACGAAAAATAGGTCCATCGGATGATATGATTCACTGATGCTTTTTTTGTTCGCAGTGTCGGCTACCTTTGATGCGCTCTTGAAAGGGTATCGAGATTTGTTTGTTCTTCTAGCTCGCACTGACACCCGTCCATCCGTGCTGGTTTCGGTCTACTTCCTGCCTAACTTGAGAGCCGTCGGCGAGGCTGCTCGCACGCCCGGCTTGAAGTTGTCCCTCGCCACTGGCCAGAGTCGCACTCTCCCAGCTTTGTCCTGGTCCTCACTGACACCCTTCATCATGAGCACTTGAACACGCGTCCCCGTCCCATCCCGCTCCCGCTCCGCCCTTGTCCTCGTCTTCGTTCCTCACTCTGGTCCCTCAGGCTTGTCAAGATTCGGCAATTTTTTTGATGCGCCTGAACCTTTAGGATTAGGGTTAAGTAAGTAAATTGGAAAGTCGGAATGCCGGCACCGTACATCCAGCAAATCGGCTACTTCAAGTTTCCAATCTTGAAGAGGCAGTGATGCGCTTTCAAGTTCTTCCTGTGGAGATGTGCAAGTCAATGCAGGCCGCTCGTCATTATTTAATTCATTGCTATGCATGCAGAGTATGTACATGCATGTTCCGAACTGCCAGGAGACTGTCCACGAAGATCGTCCATCATATATATCTTTTCTCTTGATCGAGGCTCCAACTTGAACCGTTGTCAAAAAAGGCTTGACTAGTACTCCAACAACGTGATCACACCGTCAACATGCCCGAGTGCAATCCTTCCCGCTTCCTCCTCCATCGCGACACGCGTCCACTGGCAGGCGTCGTTGTCGCATACCCTAAACACCATCGACGCACCACTTGACTGGAGCCAGGCTCTGCGCTTGCCGTTGGTGTCCCTGACCTGGTCTATAACTCGTCCCGAGTCATGTATCCTTTTCTCGACATCCTCTCCGAATCACTTGACGGACCAACCCCGATCATCCTCCCCGCCAACCGCTGACCACGTTCGCTCGGTCCTACTGTGTGATTATCAATCCACAACGCTGTACCGTATAGTCCGAGTGCCACGGCCGACTGGCCAAACAGACGAACCGCCGAGCTGATGGTGTGCTTCGCATGCGGGCGGGGATCGTACGGTAGATTGTATTCCGTCGTTGGCATGGTTATATTTGGGATGGATCCCTGAGTGCGGTAGGTGGCGTTCGGGCGCAAGACGTAATGATGGCCCATCAGGACGTTCACAGGCCAGGGATAGGTGCTTGCAACATCAGGGGAACAGTGACAAATAGACATAATGATATAATATATTATCAAAGATAACTTTCATTGTCCTTCATATCACTATTATAACACACTAGCTCAGGCATTATTTTCTTTGAGTGGGTTGATAGTAATCACAGAAACTGTCCACAATTATAAATAGGACCCCAACTATCGTGCTTCAAGTAGTTGTCAAGGATTTTATTGATATATTAAATTATAAAATCAATCTAAATGAAACACATTGGAATATCTCACAACCTGAGTCTGATGTCAATCAATGTCATGACTTTGGTAAATGGCAACTACTGTCTGTGTGACACTGATTTCCAGATCTCATACATCTTGAGTATGATTTCAAAATATGTCACCCAGAGAGTAGTTACAATTTACAAAGTCACGACATAGATCGACATCATACTCAAGATGGGAGATCTGGAAATCAGTGTTACCCAGAGAGTAGTTGCCATTTACCAAAGTCATGACATTGATTGATATCATACTCACATGACTTTGGTAAATGGTAACTAGTCTCTGCATGACTTAGATTGAAATCATATTCAAGATGGGAGATCTGGAAACCAGTATCACTCAGAGAGTAGTTACCATTTACCAAAGTCATGACATTGATTGACATCATACTCACATGACTTTGGTAAATGGTAACTAGTCTCTACATGACTTAGATTGAAATCATATTCAAGATGGGAGATCTGGAAACCAGTATCACTCAGAGAGTAGTTACCATTTACCAAAGTCATGACATTGATTGACAATACTCACATGACTTTGGTAAATAGTAACTACTCTCTGCATGACTTAGATTGAAATCATATTCAAGATGGGAGATCTGGAAACCAGTGTCACTCAGAGAGTAGTTGCCATTCACCAAAGTCACGACATAGATTGAAATCATACTCAAGATGGGAGATCTGGAAATCAGTGTCACACAGAGATAAGTTGCCATTTACCCAAATCATGACATAGATTGACATCACACTTATTATTGACATAGTTCTGATCAGATCTTACAATGTTAATCTGGATGATTTAAATGCCCCTACATTATAAGTATTGCACAATCTGATAATGTCATTCTGGACTATATTCAATGGCATATGATTAGCATAAATTTCCACATGACTCACATGCCTGATAATCTCAGTCAAACTGGCAGAAACTTTCATAAGTCTCCATAGTTATACAACTTACAAAACTCTAGAAATACAAGGAGCCCATTTTCATATGCTCTATACAAGCTCGCCATAGACAGACCACACAGTGACACTCAAGACACATTCTGAAGATTATCAACAGTGGATGTTATTGGGCAGATACAATGCAGACACAACAACTGCAAGGACTGTATAATTATGGGTACAACTACTCAGCTCCAGCTTCGACAGCAGCAGCCCGGTACTCTGCACGTTTAGCCCGAATCCTTGCAAGAGCACTGTTTTTTGACGGTAAGCGCTCACTCTCTGTGTACAGAGGAAAAATCTGCCTGTTCCACCAAAGCATTAATTGGTCCACTTCATCCTTCTCTTCCGGGTCACTAAGCAAGTCAACAATACTATTATAGAACCGCTCGGAATCAGTGATGAGATCCGTGCGGGAAAATACCTGCGCTGATGATAATGCAAATCGAGCCTAGTAGTGGTCAATGCGACATCAATGTCATCATTATTTCACACTACATACCTGGGTTGCAACATAGGCAATTGAGGCCTTGGTAACACTCCGCATCCCGTGAATGCGTGCATTACCGGAGCGGGTGGCCTTCGGCTCCTGATCCACAGAACTGGGCGACGTAAACACGTGTTTGTAAGCCTAAAAACTGTTAGATTGATCACCGTCAAGCCGTATCAGTGTGACGTACGCAAACCAACAGTCCGCTACGGAGAAGACCGTTCCACGGGTCGTCGGAATCGTACATGTAGTTAGCGTAAAGGAACACGGGCCATTGATCTCCAGCGACCTGTAGTTGTCCACTCCGTAACTTTTCCCTGATTCTATGGACAGGTGTCAGGACTCAAGCGGAAGTGGCTGGGACCCGATGTACGTACTCTGAATTCTGCCACTCATAGCCGGCGGGGCAGAGAAGGGCACCTGTGCGCTCATGATGAAATCCCCGACCCGTCTTCACATTGCGGGGGATATGCGGGCTAAGGGTTTGGCCCTTGGGTGTGATCCAATCAATAATCGCCCCTTTCATTCCTTTAGTATCATCAGCCCGTGCGCTACTCGCGCCCTTCTGTACCTACAAGAAATCATCGACAATGCAACGTAGCCAAGTAATGTATTTATCTTACCAATTCAGCGACCGTGATAATGTCCTCTTCCGAGGACTCCATGAGACGAGCCTCAAGCCCCGGGACCGTCCTCAACAGTTCACGAAACACGGAATACTCTTGGCTTTCCCTTCGAATGGGTTTGACTTGGTTCATCTGCAAGGCAAAATCTCGGAAAATATTACTTACTGGAGGGTCAGCGACTCTTGGCCATTTTCCTCGATCTCGCCCATGAGGGTCATTCCATTGGTCAGCAAAGCTTGTACGTTGCAAAACGCATGGACTATGCGACCAAAATGGCGTCCGTGATGGACTAACGGGTCCTGCATAGCCCTGATCCGATCATGAGCGGTGAAGAGAAGTCAAGGAGACCGACGTACGGTCGTTTCCTTGGCCCTAATTCGAGAGCGTTCGTGAGCGAACGCTTGTGTCCACCACTCGCAGTCTCCTCATCTCCGAGTCTGCGAGAAGCGGAATCTCGTCCACTTGCATGTCGACCATCGTCGTGAGGCATATATGTCAGAAGTGTGGTAGAGTAGGTAGCCAGTAGATCAGATGAGGGAGAACGAAGGAATGGTGAACCAGACCACAAACCTCAGTCTTTATATACCTTGGACTCTTGACGAGTGAAGCGACCTGCCTAATAGGGAATTCAAATCACAGATTCGAGCACCAGATCTAGATCCGATCTCTACCACACCAGATTTGAATCACGATTGGCAATCTGCGGAAATCTGTGGGAAATTTTTGACAACGTCCCGCAAAGCGAAAAATAAAAATAAACACACATATAGGACCGGATCACAACCCATATTTTGTATAACGTACTGATCTGGAAATTCTGCTCAGATCTGGGTTACAGATTTGACCTTTCATGTGCAGATAATACGGCTAATTGGCGCTAGCTTCAGACTTTGTAAGCTCTGACCGCTCCTGAAAGAGTGGGGAAAAAGTCAGAGAACACGTGAGCAGGCGCGTTGAACATCGTGTCGTGTGCCCCCGCTGAGCGTTGGAGGAGACATAGTACTCGTGCCTGTGCCGGTGGATGTGCGGCTTAAAAAGATACTGGAAGGGTGTTTGTTCACAAACAGAGGGTTCGACGAGGAAGTTCGCCGTGGTGCTACCAAAAACCGGAAGCTGGCTGCATAGCCGTGGTCGCGGTTGTGCTCCCGAAGATACTGAGAGTAGGCTACGTTGTCGCATTTGTGGTTCCAGAGAGCCCACTGGAAGGAAGGTTCAAGTTGTTAGTTGTACTGGCGCCAAACAACGAGCTGCTCGCTGGCTGTTGTTGTTGCTGCTGCGTGTCCGTGGCGCCGAAGGGACCTCCCCAAGTGGGTCGAGCCACCCGCTGGTTGCTGTGGTTGCTGCTGCTGACCGCCAAAGAGTCGACCGATGGGAGACGATAGAGCCGTTCATACACAACGCGACAATTACGGGATGTGAGGTTGCGGGATGTGAGGGGGTTCAATTCCGAGTCCGACGTAAACAGTGAGATCGGAGGGGATGCAGCTATGCAGGCAATAATGATGACATTTTCTGAACGCATGAGGATGTGTTCTGACAGTCGACCGATAGCTCAGTTGCCTTCGCCGTATATAACAGCTTGAGGGAGGTTGATGCCGAAGATTACAAATGAGTATGACGCCATGTCCTCTGCCCGCATCGTCTGACGCTTCGAAGCCAGCTTCTCCCAATGCGGTCTAGCCCCCGGCGGTTGAACCGTGGCAAGCCCCTCAGTGGCAAACTTGGTTACCTGGTCTATCTCCGAGAGAACGATGGGCAATTCCTTGTGATTGAATAGCCTCAAATCACGGTATGGCTTGCAGTCCTCCTTGTAAAACTGAATGACCTTTGAAGCAACGTACATCTGATACGTCCCGAGTATCCCAGATACTTTTCCAAAGATCTCCCAGTCCTTTTGGCGACGAGTCCGAGAGCACATTGAGAAGATGGACAATCGTGAATGCTGCGTAACGGTACACCGATTCATGGCAATGATAGATCCTTGCTGAGTCCCTTTGTCCGCCTGATTGACACGGCACGTATCACTCCATGCGGATTGGAAACGGCGAGATTGGACAAGATTACAGAAATCGACGAACTTCTCGATTGTGGGGGATTTGGCGGGTAGCCCATAGATGTCTTCGACCATCTGGCATGTCGGATCGGCACGCTACCACCTACGCGAGAACATCACATATTGATAGAACTTCTCGGTGATCATCGCTGACCGAAGATCGGGAATTCTTTAAACAAAGCTCCTTGGCGTTCTTTATCGTACAAACGACCAGTCCCGGTGTCGATCAGCACGTGAGGAATGTTATGAATGGTCTGATCAATGACTTTTTTGAATCAATGGAGTCATGTCCAAATGTCGAGTCCGAAGATCTGTCATCAAAACTTCATCAATTTGGGAAGTTCCCGCCTCGATTAGACCAACGTGCTCACCGCGAACTTGTGGGTCGGCCGAAGCATCATCTCGAATGCACTGGATGCCTGCGCTATGTAATACCACGTGTCTCTTCTGGTATCCTTTATAGTTCGATGGATCGTGTTCAACATCCTGGTCATACCATCAGCGAGGTCAACTACGCGCCAGGTGAAAGCGGATTCATACCTTGGTATTACTCATAAGACCATCCTCCAATAACCTACTCGAGCCTGGCAACAACGTTTGACGGTTCTAGTGAGGGTGCATTCGAATAGTACCCAATGGCCGAGTCAAAGTCCTTGAGGTCTGATTCGGTGCTCTATTTCCGACACAACGGCGTCGAAAATCTGGCCCAATAGGTTCACAGATTGCTCCCTCCGTCGCCAATGTGTTCATCGAAAGCGCTCGACTCCTTCGATGGCTGACTCTTCATCTCTTCGAAGCATTTGATCGCCTCCGTAACACGATCATTATCTTCCGGTAAACGTGGAATCTGAGAAGTGAGCCTGAGAATCGCCGTACCGTTCTAAACACATGCCAATCCATACCTTGAGTGCGGTGCCTAGTAATGTAGAACAATGAGTATCGACCGTGTCGTTGAGATGAATTTTTTCAGTCCTCAAGGCGCCGCAGTTCTTCAAAGAGAATCTGTTAGATTCGGAAAAGTAGTCAGTGATAACAATGCGATCTCATCCGAGTTGCAAAGCGGATGCACTCACATTTTCACGGCAGGGCCAGGGAATGACACCGGAAAGATGATGCTGAAGGATTATTTCTTGCCATCAGCGACCGCGATGTCGTCGTTTGGCGAGATGCCCAGGAAACGGATGGCGACGGTCGCAGTGCGTTGACGGGTCGTGGAGCTTGTTGAGCAAGAGAGGGGCGTGCCAGTGGGAATGTGCATCGGACGCGTCAGGTGTTGGGTAGAACGTGCTGAGGGAGATGAGCGCCTCGTCTTGTTTTTCCTGCGAGAGACGGACGGTGGCGAGGGTCCGGAGTGCTTCGAGGTTGCGAGGTTGCGAGGGTCGATTCGAATGGGAGAGGAGAGCGTAGAACGTGCAAAGGCAGCACGGTCACGATCGACGCTAACGACAAAAGTTAACGTTAGATGGAGTGGATCGGATCAGCAGACGTACCAGATATCGCACTGTGGCCATCCATATTTCCACTATGCCAGGATACGCGTGGACGATATTGCTCTTGATCTCGGCTTCGTCGCCAATCTTCCGAGTCGTCCTCGTTACCGTTCGCTATGGGTTTTTCCCTTGAGTGGAGTTTAAAGGAGGTCGACCGTAGAATGGGTGGTATGCGAGGGAAGCATGTGGGTCGTCGTTGTGAGCTGCGCGAGGTACAGATACGGAGACGGCGGTGGGCGACAGCCTGAGGTCGGGATGCGCTCAAGTTGGGGAGTAGTAGGAGCGTGAGAAAGATCAGACGGTAGAAATTATGTAAGGTGCGCGCTCGGAGGGCAGGCGACAATTCAGCAACACACCAGTAAAGTTTGTCGTTCCTCTGCTTCCCCCCGTTAGGATGTAGAGGCCCAATGACGCCAGTGAGAACCGTGGAAGTGACGTGGAAAGAGACGTAGTCGGCTGAAGCTTCCGCGGGACCATATTCGAATATATTTCGCAGCGACGGTGTACTACCTACTACCGCCGTAAGACCAGACTTCTGCATTTTTTTCCCCCGTCTGACCTGCAACGGCGATTGTCTGGAGGGAACTTGAAGGATATTCATCGACCGGAACGATAGCGAGAATCGACGGAGTCATGCAAGACGCTGATGCGGAGAGGCCTTCAAGTTGGGAATATCGCCTAACACGAGCATCTTCCTCCCCATAACGAGCGTTGCACTGTGCACAAGCGTTGACAATGAAGAAATCAAATGCATGCGCCGGCGAAGATATGACATACGGGAGACCTTGCCTGAAACCACTGGCATAGATGCCCGAACTTTGCACAAGGTTGGCAATCGAGCAGCCTGAGTGCTCTATCGTCACGCCTTACTACCGCTCGTGAGCCTTGGGGAGGAATCAAAGAATTATTAATTGAGAGAGAGAGAGAGAAACGTACATGATGTACACAAGGCACGATGGCAAAAGCCCGTCAGCGTCAAAGTCGTTGATATAGGCGATATACATCCACCACCCTTCAGAAAAATCTCATCTCTGACTCGATCAAACAGTCACGCACTAATTTAGACTTTGGACGCGAGACCTTTGGAATGCTCGCGAGTGGTTGGATGTGATTAACAATACACATTCGGCGATCATGAACGCATACCATTGAGCAACCTCTTCGAAACTCCCGCACGGTTGGACGAGCTAGAAGTACAGAACGTCAAGCCACGGAGGAGAGAGTACCTAGTGAGTACGACTTCACCAGTGACCGGTCGCATCTCTTGTGCACGTGGGTTCACGCGGAACTCTTCGTGGCGATGGAGGCTAGCTTCGAAACGACGTATTCTTGATCCCATTCGGTCACGTCGAAGAAGGGAGGTGACGGTGCTAGTATGCTTGGGATTCCATTCTGAGACAGCTTAGGTGGCAAGTTTTGGAAGAATGAGTTGATCGAACATGTTGTCACGCACACAGGCAGAAAGAAAAGAGCCCAAGTTTCGTAGAGCTTAATCGCAGGTGAGGAATCGCAAGGATCCCATTCGTTGTTGATAGAGGTCCGCACTTTGGAAAGTCAGATGCACCAGAGGAGTGACTCAAAAACGTTATAAGGCATTCAAAGACGGGAAGCGGAGTACTAACAGCCCCAGCTCCGTAGAGGTTAATTTGGGTTTTCGACGACTGCTCGACAATATTGACTTTAAGAGCTTGCTTCCGCATGCAGAATGTAGATGCAAGGTGCTTCTTCCGGAACGTCAGGTCGTCCGGGTCCAACGGCACGAACTTGAACGCGCGTCCAGCCTTGAGCACCGCCAAAAACGCCAACGATCTGACTGATCGTATCTAGCCCAAGGTCTTTCCGCTCCTTTAGTGGGGCACCCGCGCACAGTTGATAGAAGATATGATAGTTTCGTTCTGTAGTTGGCTGAAAGACGATACGCGACCGCTCTAGAAGGTATGTACGAATGCGTGCACCGACGATTTCCGTCGAAAAGAATCCAAGGAGCAGTCAGTTGAAGTGACAACTTGCACATGAAAATGGGCAATCTGACCTGGATATACTTTCCAAAACGCGACGAATTGTCGTTACGTGTCGTCTTGGCATTTCCAAAGGACTCGGGAATCGGGTTCGTAGCTAGGATTTGGCGTTCTATCTCAGTTGATTCATCTAGGGATAGTTTTGTCTTGGCCTTGGCTCCAGAGCCAGGGGGGTTGATCGATGCGATATATCGCATTATGAACTTGGCCTAGATAGACCTTAGAATAAAGATAGACCCAGTGACTGGAGATGACATACGGACTCAGTTTTACCTGCACCACTGTGAAGTATATGAGAAAGGGATGACTGAGAGAGATAAGGAAGGTACCTCTCTCCGGACACGATGATAGTTTGACCCATGCCTTCCTTTGCCATGGCAGTGTACGCGTCCTCGGCGATGGCAAAGAGATGAGGCTCAAGCTCGCCTCTCTTTCGGCCACTATAGATAATCTCCGGACCATACAGAGTGATGCGTTGGAACGGATTAACAGCAATGAGGACGATGCCACTATAGGTATATATGCTGTGCTGGGCATAGCGATTACGGATCGTATGCAATACTGCGTGAAATATTAGAATAACAGCGGAAAGGAGGTAGTGCGGAGCACATTACCCGAAGGCTCGTTGAGGTGGGAAAGCGTGGCTAGATCGTCCGCAGTTTCCAGTCCCGGTCGGAGCATAGCGCAACGTAATTAGCCAAGCCATCAAGCTCCTCGTACGTCAACGACTCGCTCTCGAACTGAACAGCGGTCCCTATGGGCCTGCTCTTCCACCAACCGATGGAGACAGGTCTCCATCATAGCCACCTCGGTTATCAAAGATAACTCCTTGATCGATCAATCAATTAATTGTGCTCCGGCTCAGTGACGACGATAGAAATATCTTGAATCCTGCTATCAGGGTTCTTTCCGAGCGTCTCTGCTAGAGAGACTCGGATGTACGCGCGTTCAAGGATTGACGCGCAGCTTCTTCCATGTACAGGTGGTTGTGGAACCGTAGAATAGCCGGCCAGCGCCCAACGGTTGCTCGGGTGAACGCTGAGCAAAAATTCATATTATTCTTCCCCGTTGGGGAGAGAGATAACGACTTCGCAGTAATATGATTGGAGCCGAGATCTGTGCGGTCTCGACCGACCAAACGCAAATGGTGTGGTCGCGCGAACCAGATACCAACATCTGATTCTGGCCTCGAGATCGGAGCGCATGGATGTGGGTGTGGGTGATCTGGCAAGGAAACGCGGGTTAGTGAGTGAAGAGACTGTGAGGGGCGGGGGCAGACGAACGTGGAATGGCGGATGCGGTCGCGGATGCAGTTGCAGACGTGGACGATGGCAGTCGCAGTTGCGTTCACGACGACCTGCGAAGGAAGCGGTATGATGCGGAGGGCGGGAGGACGTACCCAATAAACCAAGAGATGGATCTGGCCTCGAGATCGGAGGGCAAGGGGGGGCAAGGATGTGGATGTGGGTAATCTGGCAGGGAAGCGTGAGTCAGTGGTGAAGAGACTGCGAGGGGTGGGGGGAGACGGACGTAGACGATGGCGGATGCGGATGCGGATGCAGTCGCAGTCGCACTGTCGCAGTCGCAGTTGCGTTCGTGGGAGGGCGTAGCCAGTAAACCAAAATATGTGTCTGGCCTCGAGATCGGAGCGCAAGGATGTGGACGTGGGTGATCTGGCAGGGAAACGCGGGTTAGTGAGAGAGGAGCCCGTGGGGGTGGGGGGAGACGAACGTGGACGACGGCAGTCGCGGTCGTAATCGCAGTTGCGTTCATGACGACCTGGAAAAGAAACGGGGGGCGGGAGGGCGTAGCGAGTAAACCAAAAGATGTATCTGGCCTCGAGATCGGAGCGCAAGGATGTGGACGTGGGTGATCTGGCAGGGGAACGCGGGTTAGTGAGAGAGGAGACTGTGAGGGGCAGGGGAGACGAACGTGGACGATGGCAGATGCGGTCGCAGTCGCAGTTGCGTTCATGACGACCTGGGAAGGAAGTGGCACGATGTGGAGGGCGGGAGGACGTACCCGGTAAACCAAAAGATGATTCTGGCCTCGAGATCGGAGCGCAAGGGGAGCGCAAGGATGTGGATGTGGATAATCTGGTAGGGGAACGCGGCAACAGCGATTCCTTGGACTGAAGTACGCCGAGAGCGGCATCATTGTACAACTGAACGACATCAGTGGGGTTGATCTACCGGTTTCTGAGGTGTTCACGTAGTCGTCAAAAGGTCCGCGGTAGATAACACAACCTCCATGATTGATTGACCGTCGCGAAAAACATGGCCTTTGACTCGAACAACCTTGCCAGCATCCGTGATCTTGACGGATGTGATACGAGCTCCTGGCGATCCTTGAAGAACGTCACATCGATCAAACCGAACGATGCGGCTAGGTGATCTCGGTAGCCTTGAAGCCTTATGTGGCCGTCTTGTAGGAGATCCGCCTCGGTATACACCACAATATGTTGTCCACGGTACGGAGCAAGTGTTCGGCGAAGAGCATTGTCGATGTACATTCGACCTTCAGAGATGGCCTTCGAAGTCAATTGAGCTTTAAGCCAATTTTTAGCTCCAAGACAGCAATCCACTCTGAAATTTCAGGAATGGCGTCGCCAAATTCGTAAGTGATGAAGTGGAAAATTCTCCACATTCAATCTCGTCAGGAATATCCACCTCTTCAGCCATGGAAGCGAGGTAGACAGTGGTGGGGACTTTGGAAGCATCCCATCCATACAAGCGTTCCAGAATTTTTTCCACAAGTTTAGCGGTAACGTTGCCCATGAGCTCTCCAATAGGCTCGTCCTTGACTGTTGAGCGTTTAACGGCGACGGAACCCTTGAAAATGCACGCGCGCTGGGCATCTTGGTCGAACACCGCTTCAATATCTTCCGCAGTTCACAAAGAGTCCTGATTGTAATATTAGGTGGGAAGATCGTTAACGCGTGAAATTCTAACCTTCTTGAACCAAACCTCGAAATGAGCATCGAGATTTCTTTCCCGGACGTGGGAGACAGTAAGAAAATAGGCGCGATCTACCGCAGCGGGAAGCTGGGGTGGCATCAGAGTACTTCGCGAGGAAAGCATTAACAAACGTGGATGGTTTGTCGAGTTCATTGAAACTCTGCATAATATTGAGTTTAGTGACGCCGTCTACACCTGCAAAGCGCTCCTCGACACACTTCAGCCATTCGCCGGTCAAGTTGCGCAAACTGAGGTTGGTCCATTGGTCTGGATGAACCTGTCAGAGTAACATGGATGGGGCGGATCATTCGAAGCGTGACTTCTTCATACGTCATACGACCAGGGTCGAGAGCAACGCTACCATCCTCTTTCACCTGAACCGAGGTTTTGCGAAGTCCCTGTTTAGTTTCTGAATGACACCGGTCTTGTTTTAGCTAACGAGGCACTACGCTTTTCCTTTGGCAGACCAAAGCTTGACCGCACGGGTAGAAATCCGAGCTCTGAACGACAGGTAAGGACGGCACAGTCGGTTTGACGTAGGTCTTTCCCCAATGCTCGTCATCAATACCAGACGCGGCGATAATGAGATTTTTGACAGAAGAACTCGTGTGGGCTTTACGAGGTACGCGAAAAAGTAACCGTCAAATGCGTAGTATTGGAAAGGTCTGTCGACCAATCGCCTGTTGGGTAGGCCAAAGATCATCGGCTCCACCGAAACCGGACCCTCCGACAATGATAAGTGACGGATAGGACTGTACGTCCCTGATATAGTCATGTGGAAATTTCAGTACGAGTGATGTCCTCCGGCGCGACCACTTGTCCACTGCAAAATGATGGGAGAGTCCGCGTTGAAGGTATCAATGTTTACGACTTGGCGTATACCCTCCACAGATCCTGGCTTGAACGAAACGTGTGTGAAACCTGCGCTACGTAGCCCGCCAATGATTTAGGAACACCAGCCGCGACGCAGAAACCTTTAAATGGTAAACCCTCATGATGTATCCCCTGCCAGAGGGAATTGAAAGCCGGAATGACGAGGATTGATATACAGGGAGTTCAGAGCAATGATTCTTGAATATATCTCAGCGACCCTAGTACGAAGCGCCGCCGGGTTATAATGACTGCCGCCAGCACGTCTCTAAAATATAAAATCAGAATTGCATGAAACAGCATGGTGATTTTCCTACCTTGGCTTGACAAGCCTTGGTGCGTACTTTTGGCTCCACCGCTCCTCATACTAAACGTCTTTCATGTCGAAGAATTGAGCCTTACCGCGATAGTTGTCGCCCAGTATAATGACACGGATTCCACAGCCGTCAAGGTTGCGAGCAGTAAGAGGACCAATGCCGTTCAAGTCACCTGGCCCGAAGTCAATGACATGAGTTGCGGATTCTGGGAACGTGGTCATAAGATCCTGGTAAATGGGTGATGTACAGATCTGATCGCACAAGGGATGATGCGGATGCGGGAGGACGTACCTAGCAAACCAAAAGATGTATCTGGCCTCGAGATCGGAGCGCAAGGATGTGGGCGCGGGTGATCTAGCAGGGGAACGCGGGTTAGTGAGAGAGGAGACTGTGAGGGGCGGGGGGAGACGAACGTGGACGATCGCAGTCGCAGGAGCGTTCACGACGACCTGGGAAGGATGCGGTTTGATGCGGAGGGTGGGAGGACGTAGCGAGTAAACCAAAAGAAGAATTTGGCCTCGAGATCGGAGCGCAAGGATATGGACGTGGGTGATCTGGCAGGGAAACGCGGGTTAGTGAGAAAGGAGACTGTGAGGGGCGGGGGGAGACGAACGTGGATGGCGGCAGTCGCGGTCGTAGTCGCAGTTGCGTTCACGACGACCTGGGAAGGATGCGGTATGTTGCGGAGGGCGGGAGGACGTAGCGAGTAAACCAAAAGATGTATCTGGCCTGGAGATCGGAGCGCAAGGATGTGGACGTGGGTGATCTGGCAGGGAAACGCGGGTTAGTGAGAGAGGAGTCGGTGGGGATTGGGGGGAGGCGGACGTGGACGGCGGAAGTCGCGGTCGTAATCACGACGACCTGGGAAGGAAACGGGGAGCGGGAGGGCGTAGCGAGTAAACCAAAACATGTATCTGGCCTCGAGATCGGAGCGCGAGGATGTGGATGTGAGTGATCTGGCAGGGGAACGCGGGTTAGTGAGTGAGGAGACTGCGAGGGGTGGGGAGAGACGAACGTGGACGGCGGAAGTCGCGGTCGTAATCACGACGACCTGGGAAGGAAACGGGGGGCGGGAGGGCGTAGCGAGTAAACCAAAACATGTATCTGGCCTCGAGATCGGAGCGCGAGCTGGCAGGGGAACGCGGGTTAGTGAGTGAGGAGACTGCGAGGGGTGGGGGGAGACGAACGTGGACGGCGGAAGTCGCGGTCGTAATCACGACGACCTGGGAAGGAAACGGGGGGCGGGAGGGCGTAGCGAGTAAACCAAAACATGTATCTGGCCTCGAGATCGGAGTGCGAGGATGTGGATGTGAGTGATCTGGCAGGGGAACGCGGGTTAGTGAGTGAGGAGACTGCGAGGGGTGGGGGGAGACGGACGTAGACGATGGCGGATGCGGATGCGGATGCAGTCGCAGTTGCGTTCGTGGGAGGGCGTAGCGAGTAAACCAAAACATGTATCTGGCCTCGAGATCAGAGCACAAGGATGTGGACGTGGGTGATCTGGCAGGGAAACGCGGGTTAGTTGAGAGAGGAGCCCGTGGGGGGTGGGGGGAGACGAACGTGGACGACGGCAGTCGCGGTCGTAGTCGCAGTTGCGTTCACGACGACCTGGGAAGGAAGCGGTAGGTATGTTGCGGAGGGCGGGAGGACGAGGCGGACGAGGCGTATCCCCGACCTGAGAGTGTGTCAGGGAGGAGAGGTGGGGTGCGAGGTTGGGTGCTAAGCACACGGCAACCTGGATATGAGGCTGGGCGCGCGGGGCACACGCCAGCCTCGGTCAAGGCGGGTGCGCATGCCAGTGGGTGCACAGAGGCTGGCCTGGCGTGAACGACTGGACGTCCGGTGCTCGGCGGGTGCATGACCCGGGCTGGGGGGACGTCGGGCAGTCATGAAATATGGCCTCCACCCGCTAAGTGTCCATGCTGCGCTGAAATGCGCGAGGACGAGCGATGCAGGGCGGGCGAGCCACATGCTGGCTGAGGCAAACGCTGAGGAAGTGATGTCCGAAGACCATGCACGTGGCTCCGCTGGTGCCTTACTGCGCCATAGTCCGTCACCCTTCCGCGGGGTTCCTATCTTGAGCCTACCTCCGCCGCCAATCACTACACACTGTTGGTCGTTCAGTGATTACAGCCCTGTCAATGGGAGGGCGATGGTCAACCCTCCAATGTAAAATCTCCAAATAAATTGAATTCCTCAATTTGAATGTACAATACACCGGGAACATTAACCATACTTCAAGCATGGTCAGCAAACCCGACCTGTAAATTACTGTATTCGAACACGGTGTATACGCTCTGCAGGAAAGGCATCCCGATGATCCAAAATTCTAGGAATATAGTCAGAACGAATACATCGAGCGCCGCAACATGGGTTCATGATAAGATACGAAATCCCACCTTCGGCGCCAGTGGTCGGCAACAATGGCGCTAAAACATTTCGAAGAACATTCCGCAATTGGACTAAGTCTGAGAACTCCGGGAGGAATTTGAAACGTCTTGCCACCAAAAGTGAAGCTCACTAACAGTAGGGAAGACGGCACTACAGCCTGAGGCTGTCGATGAAAGAAAAAAAAAGGTACCAAACGATCAGAACTCACGGCAATAGTAACCAGAACCTGCATGTTCCATGAGGGTACCGCCAAGGCTTCCGTCTGTACAACTCCCGAAACCCGCTCTCGATCCCTGACGATGAAGTTTGCACTAGTATTGATAATGGCAAGTACATTTTCGAGAATTTTATCACCATTGACACGTCCATCATCCATGGACACCTGCCACAACCCAGGCTACATGAATGCAAATGTGAGCAACATCCCCTCCCATCTACAATTTTAACTCATAGGATTCGCCGTTATGGGTGAATAAGCGATGTTACCATTGTACGGCATACTGTTTGCTCCACCGACGTCCATTCCGGCCTCAGAGGAAGAGAGTTTCAATGAGAACTAGAATGTCGGATTAAGTAGGCTCCCTTGACTGAGAAGCGATGCAAACAGCGGATCAACACCAATCTTCGAGACGGATCGGAAGGCCAATCCCAGTAAACCGTCTGCTGTATATGCATTGCTCGGTATCCGATCGGATTTTATCTGCGTTGCCGAACCAAAGGTTTGAGGGTCTGCCTAGCTTGGCGTCAGTATTCAATGGTCACGGTCATAAGCGATACAAAACATACAGTGAATCCAGCGATGGTTATATTATCAGTATATAGACCCCTTTGGACGGTCAGACCATCTCGATATTGGAACTGAAATGACTTGTCCTGGTCCTTAGAAGACTGAGATAAATGAGGATCCCAGAAGCTGCGATCAACTGAAATTCCACGACAGCCAGACTGCAGCACCCACATATCACTGCGTTGACTTGAACAAAAACGGTCGTGTGGACTAAAATAAAGCACCTATGCTACAGCAGTGCAGATTTTGACTGTGACGTAGATCAGGGTAAATATATCTCAGAATGATGCAAGAACGTACCGTTGAAGGTTTTAGAAGGAGTGCCAATCGAAATCTCAGCCATCCAACCGCTAGGTTGACGCTAACGCCCCGCCTTCCGAGTCTGGACTCGCTCCGATTCACAGAGAAAGAATGCATCGTCTCCGTGTTTATCCCATAATTGTCCAGGCCACGAGGAACATCCCTATATAAAAAAGGCTCAGCAGACAAGATGTAACAGCTCATTGCACGTGCTCCCTGATATAGCATGATATGGCATTGCATCTAGGAAACAAAAACATGTGTCTGGCCTCGAGATTGGAGCGCAAGGATGTGGATGTGGATGATCTGTCAGGGGAACGCGGGTTAGTGAGTGAGGAGACTGGGGGGAGACGGACATAGACGATGGCGGATGCGGATGCGGATGCAGTCGCAGTTGCGTTCGTGGGAGGGCGTAGCGAGTAAACCCAAAGATGTATCTGGCCTCGAGATCGGAACACAAGGATGTGGACGTGGGTGATCTGGCAGGGAAACGCGGGTTAGTGAGAGAGAAGCCCGTGGGGATTGGGGGGAGACGAACGTGGACGGCGGAAGTCGCGGTCGTAATCACGACGACCTGGGAAGGAATCGGGGGGCGGGAGGGCGTAGCGAGTAAACCAAAACATGTATCTGGCCTCGAGATCGGAGCGCAAAAATGTGGACGTGGGTGATCTGGCAGGGAAACGCGGGTTACTGAGAGAGGAGCCCGTGGGGGTGGGGAGAGACGAACGTGGACGACGGCAGTCGCGGTCGAAATCGCAGTTGCGTTCACGATGACCTGGGAAAGAAACGGGGGGCGGGAGGGCGTAGCGAGTAAACCAAAACATGTATCTGGCCTCGAGATCGGAGCACAAGGATGTGGACGTGGGTGATCTGGCAGGGAAACGCGGGTTAGTGAGAGAGAAGCCCGTGGGGATTGGGGGGAGACGAACGTGGACGGCGGATGTCGCGGTCATAATCACGACGACCTGGGAAGGAATCGGGGGCGGGAGGGCGTAGCGAGTAAACCAAAACATGTATCTGGCCTCGAGATCAGAGCGCAAGGATGTGGGCGTGGGTGATCTAGCAGGGGAACGCGGGTTAGTGAGAGAGGAGACTGTGAGGGGCGGGGGAAAACGAACGTGGACGATCGCAGTCGCAGTTGCGTTCACGACGACCTGGGGAGGATGCGGTATGTTGCGGAGGGCGGGAGGACGTAGCGAGTAAACCAAAAGATGAATTTGACCTCGACATCGTAGCGCAAGGATGTGGACGTGGGTGATCTAACGCGGGTTAGTGAAAGAGGAGTCCGTGGGGGTGGGGAGAGACGAACGTGGACGACGGCAGTCGCGGTCGAAATCGCAATTGCGTTCACGATGACCTGGGAAGTAAACGGGGGCGGGAGGGCGTAGCGAGTAAACCAAAAGATGTATCTGGCCTAGAGATCGCAGCGCAAGGACGTGGACGTGGGTGATCTAACGCGGGTTAGTGAAAGAGGAGCCCGTGGGGGTGGGGGGAGACGAACGTGGACGGCGGCAGTCGCGATCGTAATCACGACCTGGGAAGGAAACGGGGGGCGGGAGGGTCTAGCGAGTAAACCAAAACATGTATCTGACCTCGAGATCGGAGCGCAAGGATATGGACGTGGATGATCTAGCAGGGGAACGCGGGTTAGGAGACTGTGAGGGGCGGGGGGAGACGAACGTGGAATGGCGGATGCGGATGCAGTCGCAGTCGCAGTTGCATTCACGGCGATCCATGTGTCACTCTGGGCAGGGGACCGCGTGCGCTCGTAGGCGATGAGGTGGTCGGTGGTATCCAAGTTGTTCCAGTAATTTGTGGCGGGCATCACTACTGCGAGATATCTCTCAATGTACTAGGGCCAGTGTGGGCTCTCCTGGACGGATACCGAGAAAATGACATGGTGAGTTGCGGTGGTTGATACGAAGAGGGCTGTGACCCCTGTGGGTAGTTTGCGCGGGCAAGGGGAAAGTGATAGGGAACGGTGAAGGAAGCTGCAAGAGGACCAGTGCGACGCCTGTGACAAGCAAATAAGCTGAGACTGTGCAAAGTGAGGTCGTTATCCAAAGAATTGGATAGTCTGGGAACAGGTCGTTTGACTGTGCCATGGGCCATGGCATTCGGAAAAGAGAGCACGATAATGAGCTCCACTCACAATAACGAGCCGCAGTAAGCAGCCTGACCAGCTTTCCCGAAAAAGGACCCAATAGGCCTTCAATCGCCTCCGCTTCCAACCTGAGACGAGAGCCTGAGCAACGACGGCCCTGAAGATTGATTTGAGCCAGGTTTCTGATACGCTCAAACAGAAATC
>JBBPPQ010000264.1:0-19177 GCA_038092035.1 Leccinum disarticulatum
TTGAGGGCATCTCCTTTCCAGGACCCCAGACACCCCCTCTATGTCCTAATATGGTCCAAATTACCAATATAATATAATTATATCAAGTCATCCTAGCTATCACAGGGCATCCCTCATGCATGAGAGGGATGCCCTCTTACCCATCCTGGGCATCCCTGCCACTCAAGGTGAGACTCAGAAATGATTTCATTTCACCTAAAAATAGCTTTCCAGGGTCCATCAAAAAACATATTTCCAGCCTGGGAACGCCCACAGAAATGGAAGCTCTTAGTTTGATCTTTTGGTAATGAAAGATCAAGCTAATAGCTTCCATATAATAGTAACCTGAAGTGCTGATTGGTCCCGATTTGAGGTTTTCATTGATGAATGTTTCCAATTCTTCCTGCTTTTTCAGAGTAAGATTGTAGGTTTTGCAATCCACCTTATGTGTACCTGGGATTAGATCTATGGTGTGATCCCAAGGTTTTCTCAGTGGTAATGCATCAAACTCCTCTTTAGAGAAGACATCTCGATAGTCATGATACATTGAGGGTACCATTTCTTCAAATGTCGTCTCCTTTTTGGCATGAGCAGCAGCAAGATCGGTTGCGATATTTCGTACCGCAAATACCTCATCTTCGTCATTGTCATCAACTGTGGCTAATTTTGGGAGATGATTATGCTCGCAGCGACTCAAGTGTATTTTCTTTCCAGTCTACATTGGGATTGTGTTTTATCAACCAATCATGACCTACTAGTAGAAAGATTTGATGTGTGCTGAGTGTCATCACGGCAAGAGCTATTTGTTCCCAGTGTCCTTGGATAGTCAGTTCGGCTATTACGAACTCCTTAATCAATCCACTTTTGTTTGGGGAACCATTGGAGTTGTAGACCTATATTACTGGTCGAGGTAGTTTGTGTACAGGTAGTCAATGTTTCTCCACAAACTTTTGGTCTATGGCAGATCCAGTGCAACCTGAGTCGAGAAGAGCATTTACACATTGTTGTTGTCCATTGCCAGTAAGAATCTCCACTTTCAGCTCGAAGGCTTGAACTGATCTCTTTTCTCAACGAGTAAATTTCGGTTTATTTTGCAATTCTCTCAAGACTAAGTGTGCTTCGGGAGGGGAGCTCGATTTCAACCAATCGATCAACTGGTCGTCAACTTCAGACATCCGAGAGTCATGTACAAAAGATCTTAGGTGACTTTTTATTCTGGGGGTTTCTTTCGTTTGAACTACTCATTGCATCCATTCAACGGTCCAGGGATCTATGGTATTTAGCCATTGTCGACTCTTAGGCTTCAACATCTCCGAGGACTCAGGTTGGGGCCGCTCTCTAGGTCCTTTCTAGTCCTTGGAGTGGAGCTTTGTGTTTTTGGTTCGGTCGGTGCACTAACCTCCTTTCCTTTTTCGCGACGAAGGATACGTATTTGCTTCTCAGGTCCGGACACCTGAGGTACAGAACGCAATGGAGTCTCCATACCAACTCTTTCTTGTTTAGCCATCTGAGCGAGTTCTCTCATATCGTAGACACGACCTTCTATTTTTACAGCTCTCTGTATTATTGGTCTCGCGTCGAGAATTTCGTATCCCTCACTCAGTAACTCTTCTCTTTCGGTCTCGCATGGTTCAATAGGCAACACAGAGAATTTATTTGGCAATGACTTAATTGGTGTTACATCTTTCGAAACCATACTACATACAGGAGCAGTCGACCTATCTACTTGCTTTTGGGAAAATCCTTTTTATTGTCCACAACCATCTGGCATATTTTGGCCATTAGGTCATCCCTGATCTCTACTCCATCGATCTCAAATCGACAGTTTTGACAAGGACACATGTGGTCTTTGCATGGCCAAGCTTTTCTGTATTTGAAGCAGAGGCCTTCAGCTAGAGCCTTGGAAAGATCCATTGATGATTGGACCAGAGGTTCCTGAAATTGTGGCAGTAGAGGTGGAGGGAACGGGGGCAGACTTATGGTTTGATGAAGCGGTTGTCTCTGCTTTGGAGAAGTCTTTTTCCAATACCCATTGCCATAGCGTTCCTTGTGGGTCTGGAGTGTGTTTTGCACCTGGACCAGCGCATGTTCCCATTCCTGAATGTTCTCGCTTAACAGGATGGAGTTTGTGTGACCGATCGCAGTGGTCTCCACAGCCTTTACAATATATTGTTTGATGCCGCAATGGGCGACACCAACTAAGGTCCTTTGATTGGTTAACCAATCGAACTCGGCCTCAATGCACAGGTGGTGCATCTCGATGAAGAAGGCTTCCACTGTTTGCTTCTCCTTCTGTTTGAGGGCCATGAGTTTCATTTCGGCCTTTGCTCAGGTTTCAGGGTCCTTGAACTGGTTCATGACCTCGAGCCAGAACTGTTCATACGTGTACTAGGTGTGAATGGAGTTGCTTTTCATGGCAAAGAAGTGGTTGGCGAACTTGCAAGCTGTTCCTCCTTTCATGTGGGAGAGTGCGATCATAATGCGTTGGCGAACAGTCGGAAGTCGATCAAATCCTCTGATGTGTAGGTGTAATTGTCTGGCCCATTCGTCGAACTTCTCCTTATCGCCGTCAAAGTCCTCTGGTCTGTGAACCAGGGATTTGCCGAGCGGTGGAGGGAAGTTTGGAAGGTTGACACGAGGTTCCGGACCTCGAGTCACCATTGGAACAGGGGACATTGCTGGTGTGGGAGTTGGCTGTGGCAGCCTAACTCGAAATGGGGATATTGCCGAAGGGGGGCATGTTGGCCTTGGTGATGAGACGGTGGGGGCGTGTCGAAGTACAAGTGGAGGTCCAACCTGTTCAGGGTTGTCTTCGTAATCAATGACCCACACAGCCATCATTCGATGGAATTCCTCCATGGAATCGGTGATCTTTGTCTGGGGTGGAGAAGGCTTGTTTGTGGAGCAGATAGGGTTGGTTCTTTCGATGCCTGCCACAGAAGCAGCGCGTGATGGGATGCGAGTGGGAATAGGTTGCATGGTGCTGTGACATTGAATATCCTGATCCTGTCATGGCTACAACAGTCATGTGGAGTTGGGGCTCTCGAAGTCCTTTCTCGTCTGTATGATGGAGCGTCTAGGATGTAACTGGGGAATAGAAATGCTACCACACGAGGATAGCATCAGAATACACTGGCGAGGTACCAGAGGGGTCGATCAATACAATGGGGGAACTGGAATGGCGTTACTCTTGCCACAGATTTAGCTCTGTAAGGCTACCACTCTTATTTTAATTTGAAGAGTGATCCTTCGAACCACAGTTACAACTACGAACACTGATGCTTGGCACTACTCAGAGGTCAATGACCCAGCCACAACACGTTTCTCAGAGAGCGGTGTGTTTAACCGTGGAACCGAAGTTCACAGATACAGTGGGAACAGAGTTGTATTCTCTGAATCTTCTCGCGATCAATGACACTTTAAACTCGTGCAGAGCAATTCCTTAACCCTGGATCCAGGTACTACTCGTTAACGTCGAGAGTTTATGACGTGGAGCACGTGAAATATGACAGCAAACGCTCCGGAGGTGGGACTTGTGCCTAAGAGCATTGACTGTACTAGGGACAATGGCCCTAGCAAGTGCCTTATTGAGAGGACTTTCCTGTGGAACACGAAACGTGTGGCAAAGTGCGTTACGAGTCGGGCGAAGTGATATGTGATAAAGGGAAGAGGATAAGGGATCCGAGGATGAAGTGTCGGCAGATTAGGATAGTTTTGGAATAATGTTATGGATATGCTCAACGAGGATTCACTCAAGTCGTCAAAGAGACAAGAATCGAGAGAATAAATGAGTATTCCAAAACTGGGAAACTACGATATATGAGACACATGTATATATACTGAATAACATGAGGCAATGACTAGTAAATGAAATGTGAAGAGGTGAAGAAGTGAAATGTGAAAATGAAAATGTTACAATCCATGATGGCAGCATGGTAGATGTCTTCGTCTGTCGCCTTGATAATATTGTGCGCCTCAGTAGCTGGGTTGACGAGCTCGTTGATCGACATTCGATTTGACTGTTGCAGGGCTCCAATTGACTGTAAATCGTCCAAGGCGCTTTCAACATGGTTCTCGGCTTCTGCAATAGGGTCGTTGGGAGTTGCTGAGTCAGCGCTGGAGTGGACAAGGGACGAGAGCAGCAAGTCTACGTTTTTTTGGTAAAATGGGAAAAAGTTGGTGTTTCGGGTTACTATTGCCAACTTGGGATGGTTGGAAAATAATAATAGTATAAAGGAAGCCCCCTGTTTAGCATTACCCGACTCTAAGTATGGGTTATTGGTCTCAAAAATAGCTATGGGTTATGGGTTATGGGTTATTGGTGCAAATTTCTCCTGCAAACCAACTCAGGAAAACCAAAAAACTATGGGTTACAAGGGAGTATGGGTTATATGCGGTATTTGAGCATAAGTTGAACCCGGGTCCGAGTCGGAGCCTGACACCGACACACGTCTCACACGAGACAGGGTCCTGGCCTTCTGTTCCTGGATTTCAGTCTACAAATTGCCTCAGACACTCGACACCAATCATTGTACAGGCCCTCCGGGCGGCTGTCATGTTCACCGGGGACCGCGGTGCACAACCGACACGCAACTTGAAGTCGACAACCGCCACGTTGGTCACTAGTACTACTATAGATCAGCACAATGCTAGGGACAAAAGAGAAAAGAGAAAAGAGGGGCCCGGGCAACACTACGTATATAGGGGAAACATGATCAAACAGAGACACACAGGACCACACAGACGCACGAGCCTCAGGGGGTAATCAGCCTGAGACACTCTGACAGCAGCAGACCTGGACCCAGGTGTCCCCACAGGACATAAAAATAAAATATGAGCACAATCTGCAAAATGTCGCAACGCGATGATGTCGACAGCGTGTCGCTCACGTACCAGCCAGTGGCAGCCACGGGTAATGATATCGACACGACAAACTAACATTGTACTAGCACTCAATGAAAACGGCTGTATATGATAAGGCAATAGCCGCCGACTAGTAGTAAATGAACAGCAAGTTAGAGCGACTTCAACAGGCCTGGAGGGAAGGGTGCAGGGGCCGTTGGCTTAGTGAAGAAATGAGAGAGAATGTAGGAGACCGTCACGGGCTGCGAGCACGACCGTGGGGACCGTCATCGGCTACGGTGGAACAGGTGCACATTTAATCCCGCCGCGGTTTTTGTTGCTCATATGCCACCGCAGTTTTCAATTTTCTGCACGTCACCGCGTTTTTTGGATGCCGTGCCAATCAGAAACAGTGTATGTACTAAGTATATTGTTTAGTCTACATACATCCTTAGCACATGGTGTAGCAAAAAGACATGATTCATTTCACTACGTAGGCCAGCATTGTGAACGATCGTTTGGAAGTGCCAGGGTCACTGTGCGACGCATTCCTCGCCCTGTATATGTATGTCAGCATGGACTCACCATTGCCCTACATACACTCCAATACCGCTCTGTGGGCTCCTGCAACTTCTGGGGAGTTGCTGAATATGTCAGGCCAATGCGTCTTGCCGTCTCGTGTTTCATGCATCATGCCCCAGCTCCATTTCAAGCACTCCGCCGTCACCTTTCCAGTGCCAAAAGTCGGCGCTCACTCCCTTTTCTGTGTTGTCTGTATAGTTCCCGAAACGGATCCGACTGCTGGCAGAGTTGTTCGAAGCTCGTTAGATTGGGTGGCCGGATCGGACGCAGGCGCCAAGAAATGAGTGGTCGGGCAGGATAGGACATAGGCTACAGGCAGGTTGAGCTGAGATTAATATCGTCACTGCCACTCGGACTTTACCATTCCCACACCCTGCCGCATCGTCCCTCCTTGCCTTTCGTTCTCCACAACCCACATCTCGAAGCCTCAACGTAAGGACAACGACAACGACTCAACGCACACACACGCCCTCACCCGCGAAGTCAACAACGATGACAGCACGCACACATCCTCACGCACAACGCTGACGACGGCACGCACACACCGCACACACGCTCCCTAGTTGGATCACTGAAATCTCATCCAGATAAGGCAAGATCGCACGACCCGGGTTGTTGAATTTGCTTCCGGTCAACCTTGTCTTTGTATACCTGTCCCCTAACGGGTCCAGGAATAACACTAATGATTCGAAGCCACGGATCCATGCTACCATCATGGTGTCACCAAGGGGAGTTATTCTAATGAAAAAATAATAACAATAAAAAGGAAAAAAAAGGCATCCGTACCATATATTTTGCAGATTGGCACCAAGCACGAACATGGCATACGTACAAGATCACGGACTCAGTCACACGGGACCAGTAATTAACCCATGGACCTCCGCCTCGCTAACTGGTTGCATCTGTTCCATGGTCTTGTTGACACGAAGCGCATTTGCAATGCTAACGTCGACTATACCGCCCACCTTTCCTACCTCGAGTGCATCTTTCGATTGGGCCGCCCTCTGTGTTGGCCTTCTTCGGAAAAGATTGACCAGTTTGATTGCAGGCTCATAAAAGTAGCATCAATGTCCCGTACACGCGATGAGTTTGGGTCCTATGAGAAATATTCACCATGTTGTCGAGGTCCTCCGAGGTTCCCACTCCGTGAACGGAATCATTCCCAGTGCTTCGCTCATCGGAGAGGCTGATTTTTGCTTCAATACGGCGTCTCGGATGAACGACATCTTCTTCTCCCAGGATGGAAGACGCTGGTTGACGATGTTGAGCGCTTGCGGTGGCAACTCATCTTGTGCCAATGTGATATCTTAGGGCGGACCATGCCACGTCCTCGGAGAGCACCCAGGATACCACTTGTTGTGTTCTTAGCTCCACTATCCATTCTGAATACTTCCATCACTTACCCCGCTCGGATTAGGCAAGGCTCCAACAGCGCTCGACTTGACTGACTGGTACCCAGTCCATCTTGGCCCACGACCTGTTCGATCCTCCGGCATTCTGCCCGATGCGTAACGAAGCTGCACGCCAGCCCCTCTTGGCGATGACCTAGCGTTACGAATGTCGATCAGTATGCTTGTAGATAGCATCATGCACCCGTTCACAAACATACTTGGCTTCTCCGTACCCGGATCCAATAATCGAAGATGGATCGAGCAGTACCTCTTCCAGAAACGCGCCCCATTCGCGGCTTCACGGCTGTGCAGTTCAATTCCAACGGAGAACCTGGCCAGTTTCGGCACCACTTCCATTTTGCTGCAGATGCTCGAGTTGCGCTGTGAGACTAGGCAGAGGATTGTTGCAAAGCAGGAGCAAACAAAATTCCAGCTGGCAGGGGGAAAGAGGGGCGGGAGTCAAATTCGAAGAGCAGGGGTATCCACAGGCAAGGAAGTTCGCTTACCGCTCCAGTCGGACATGTGCTTATCTGATAGGCTCGATCACCTAATGATAATAGTAAGGCGGACATGGATACATAAAAAATTCGAAGGCAACACAAACACACCTTGCCTTCTTTAGCCAGCCTTCGCCAGATTCGTCTAATTCGCCGTGGTGAACAGGATATAGTTTCAGTCCGTCACGAAATGATAAGCGTCTTCTTTCTTCCTCGGTAGCCCAAGGCCGCCCAGTGAGATAGCACTAGGCGGAGAAAGTGCGTTATGAGCTTCGGGGAACCAGTCCACGCTGGTCACCGCCATTCCGCATGCTTGTGGATCCATTCCGGTTGTGAAACTCATGAGGTCAGCAAGCTCAGAGCTGCAATCCAGAAGGGAGCGAGAGTATATTTCCTGGCGCGTTTATGACCGCAATGGTTGCGCAGGTGTTGTTCACCATACGAAGAAGCCGAGGAATTCAGTGTCGTACTGTACGGCGGTGCTGTTTGGCTCGCCGGCGTCGGAGGGGACCCATTTGAAGAGGAATATCAGTGTGTGAAGAGGTTGCAGTGCGAAAAGTGCTTCTGGATCGAGAGAACACAGGTCGTCCATGATATGCGGAACACCGAATGGCGAGTCAATCGAAGAAGCCTGACGATCGGTGGTCGGTTTCCCGGTGAAAAGGGGTTGGTGAAAAACCATTGATGGACGAAGCACGTTCGTCGGGGTAAGATTGGCGTTACACAGCCCGCTCGAGATGACATAGGCTCCGTGCACTTCGTCCAAACGACTAGAGTCCCATCGGAGAAAGAAAAAAAAAAAAAAAAGAAAAAAAAAGGAAGTCAAGTACAGACTCTTCGTGCCCTTCTAGATGGCATATGCAGTTGGTTACTGTAGGACAATAGTTTAGTAAATCTGGACCGTTGAACCGTTGTAACTGGTTACTGCACATCGATCTGGGTTGAAACATCGCTGTAGAGTTGTCCAATCAAAATATGCGTCGGAAGTTCTCGGGATGGAAGCCAAGGACCAATTAGCGCCCAACTGACGGGTCCGCATGCCAGCACAGCCTGGTTGGTTCCCAGCTTCACCGTGGCACCCAACACCCTCCTGCCAAGTACTCATTGGATATCACACACAGAACTATGAACACAAACAACCCCAGTCAAGCCTTGAATCCGCACACATCGTATGTACATCCTGTCATCATCCTTGGCAATGTGTTAATGCTGAGCAAGGTTTTAGGGCGGCAAAGGCGATCGTTCTCAAAGGTTTGCCATTCAAACGACAACACTCCTGTCATTTGCAAGTTCACCTTCGTTTGTTTCAGACATCGGACTTCGTACACTAGAGCAGAAAAAGCTCTCGATTGCGAGGAAATTTCAGGTCGAATTTTCCATGGGCAATGCAACACGGATGACGCAGAAAGCAAAGGAGAAAAAGAATTATGCTTCATGGAATCATAATTTGTTTTTGTGGGTGCATTCTCGCCGGTCCATGACAGGGAACTGAATAGTGTCAGTGATGGCGAGGACTGTTCCATCATCATCGTGAAGGTTTATCAAAAGCATTTCACGCGAAAGGACATATTGGTCAGCAGTTTTACTGATACTCTCGGTAGCGTGCTGGAAAATCTCAAGGATGGCGGTATGAACTCATTTGGTGTCATGATTTCTGCTGGATCCTGATGCGATCTCTCTGATCAAAGTATTCGAGGAGCCTCTTCCTGACCTGGATGGTTCCGGCCATTCTGGGTTTACGATCAAGTTCACTGTATCCTCCGGCAACCATGGGGACGTGAACGCGGATGAACGTCAAGCTGCAGACGCGGGGCGACCGAAGCCATCGGAGCACTCGTTCTCATGCCCGCAGTTGTCGGGAGGCTGAACACGGCGGTTGACATTGGCCCAAGGATTGCGACTGGGTTGATGACGTCCAATCAGACGTTTGGCGTTGGTTCGACCTATTCGACAAGATCGTGACTAGTATCGCACAGGTATTTCTTTTTCACCATCCCAACTGCCACTGGCCCTGAATGTGACACAGCTTCATCCCTACACGTCGCTTGCTTGGTCCGTATTATCCGCTGCAAACAATGTATGTCTCTTTATCGATGATCATGTTATCCCTGATCCCTGATGATGGTCCTCACATGTGCTTGTGAACCAGAGAGACCGCGATGACCGGGTGGTACGCTTGGCAGGAACGATGACTCATGAGCGACGTCTTCAGCTTCGTTAATGATGCCGAACCCTTGAAGGCGATCAAGGCGTACGTCAAGACGATCACGCTTCTGATACTGCAAGTGACGGAGTGTGGGTGTGGTTACTTCATCATCGAATACGTCAAGCAGAAGAACTTTTGTCAGTCGTCGTCTAATTATGATCCCCACCCCTCACCTCCATCTTTAGGGATTCGAACGGCGAAATACACGGTCTCCAATATCGATGCTAGGATTACAGATTAAGTGAGCAAGTTGCGAGAACTCAAGACAGCATTCTTGGAGGGAGTGTCAGTGCAAATGGGTGTTACTGTCGTTCGCATGATGAATATAGCGGGATATGTTGGTACGTCTCATTCTTTGGACCGCGGGCAGATGCTCACGAACTTGGACAGCTGAATCGATCGACTTGAATGACATGCCATACGCTTTCGGGGCTAGATATGCAGAAGAAAAGGGATGCCTGTCTAGGACGCGCGAGTCCTTCCTCCGCGAGATATGTGATGTTCTCAACGATCCCGATGAGAATGCGCCGCGAGTTTGCTTGCTCAGTGGTATGGCTGGCTCGGGCAAGTCTGCAGCAGCTCACTCCATCGCCCGACGGTACGATGAGCAACAGCGACTAGGCTCGTCATGTTGCTTTTCAGCCACAGACGTTGCGAGGCGGAATCCGCAAAATCTGTTCAGCACTATCGCACGTGACCTATCTGATCACGATCTGCAGTACAAATCTGCCCTTTGGGACATTGTGAAGGATAATCGAGCACTACGGATGTCGCCGTCGCCGTTTGAGAAAATGAAACAGCTCATACTAATCGAACCTAGCTAGCATCTCCATCTCATTGGCCCATTGATCATTGTCATGGATGCCCTCGACGAATGTGGTGATCGCGATGGTCGTGAACAAATTCTACAAACTATCTCTCAACACATCTCCGACAACTCCCTTCCTACCAACCTTCGCTTTCTCATTACCACTCGACCCGAAAGCGATATCCTCTCTGCATTCCCATCTGCCCTGCATCTAGTTCATAAACACATGGGCGATATCTTAGATAAGGATGTTGACGAGGACATCGAGAAGTTTATCCAGCATTCACTTCGCCGATACAGTGAACTTGAAACTTCTTGGCCCCACCAAGAGTGGTGTCGACTGCTCGTCCACCACTCACAGCATCTCTTTCAGTGGCCTTCCACTGCATGCGGATTTGTTCAGGGACATGGTAGCATTGGAGTTAGCCCAAGCGAGCAACTGAATCGGACACTGCTACAACAGGATGACAATACCGTCATCCGCCCATTAGATCAATTGTACATGGCGGTCCTGAGTCAACTCTTCACCTGGATTAAGTCTCAGCAGTCCTTTCGAGAGGTGATGGCAACCATACTGGCGCTGAAGGAGCCACTATCCCTGGCTGCACTTTGTGTTCTCTTCGAGTCGAGATATCATCAAACTCATGGGATCTTTGCTGGATGGCGTATTTGATGAAGAGAAACCAATTCGACCACTCCACACTTCATTCCGTGATTTTCTACTGGATGGATCACGGAGTAGCACCTTCCATGTCAATATTCAATCGGAGCATTCACTCTGTCTCGGGCGAGCATTGCTTGCATGCATGCAACAAAATCTTCGATTCAACATATGTGGTCTCTCAGACTCGCAACAACGCAACTCGGCTATCTCTGACCTGCCCAGTCGGGTGAGGAGGGCTGTTCCACCACAGTTGATGTATTCTTGCCAATACTGGATGGTACACCTGGAACACGGCGTTCCTGCTGCTGACCAGGGCCTGTTGAATGAGATCACAATTTTCTTTGAGAAATTCTTCTCCTATTGGCTGGAGGTCATCAGTCTTCTGTCAGTCTTGTCACCACAGCTGTTTATCCTATCTACCATTGAGAACTGTACTATTCTGAGAAAATGGGCCAAGGTAAGATTATTTATAACAATATGCAGTCAGTACTGAATCAAAGCTCAATAGGACCACAAGGTTGCCACATTAGCTTCAGAAGGGTCCCAATTCATCCAAGTATTTTCCCCTGTGTTGAAAGCATCCATTCCCCATCTCTACCTATCAGCCATGGCTCAAACTCCCACCAACTCACCACTTTGTGCACTTTGGCAAAGTCATCTCCAAAAGCATATCCCAATCACCTTTGGACATCCTGCAAATTGGCCAGCTGAGGTTCATACTATGCAGGGGCACAGTGCTGCAGTTCATTGTGTTGCCTATCCACCTGATGGAACTCATAATGTATCTGAATTCCAGGACAGGACCATCATGGTCTGGAATGTGGCTAGTGGACAAGTTGTGGCAGGTCCATTCCAGGGACATTCAGGTGGAGTTGCTTGTGTTGCTTATTTTCCTGATGGAACACAAATTGTCTCTGGCTCTTGGGATAAGACTCTCAGAGTCCGGAATGCAACCAGTGGGCAGCTTTTGGCATGACCATTCCAGGGACACAGATATTCAGTCTTTTTAGTTGCCTATTCACCAGATGGTATTTATGTTGCTTCTGGCTCTCGAGATATCATAACAGGCAGGGGTACCTATAATTGAGTTTAAAAGATTAGCAATATTGTGTTATTAGTACAACTGTTCAGACTATCCATACACTACAGGATTGACAAGGAAAAAAATAACTATTCAGTTCAAATATAATGGAGAATTAGATGTGTAGCAGTAAATCTATTCTACTTGTTGAAAGGAAGGTTGAGCTATAGCAATTATTTAACTTTTTGAAAGGCAATATTGCTCAAAAAATGTATATGTTATTTAGACTATAACACTGTGTTATAGTTTAATCACCATATCTGGTAAAAGTCTAACTGACTACTGGCTGAACTGGAGCACAATAGGTGAAGGAAAGGAAAACTATTCATTCCATAGATCTCGACAACACAGTATCAGTATATTAAAACTATATACTAGGAAAATATTCAAATATATTGTCCCTCAACTAGGATAGAACATATGGGACAGTATATTTGAATATTTCCCTATGTATATAGTTTCAATACTGTACTAGCCCGATCAATTCGTCAGCCTGTGTGACATGTGACAAAGTCTACCCGGAGTTTCGTTCCTTATCAGCCAGTGTGACATGTTATGATGCCAAAAATTTCAGCATTTCGTCAGACCTGGAGATCAAGCACCACATATTGATGGTCTTGTGGCTACTGGAGAGGCCAAGTTGTTGGAATTCAGTGGAGGGGAGGTGATTGCGAGAGATGTTGAAGAAGACCTAGGGTGTGGGAAGTGCAAATGCAAGGTGAACAAGCTTTATTCCCACCATTTTTGGTTGAGTCACAATGACTAGGAGTGATCAATCAATTAATTTGCACTGAGTGTCAGTATCAGAAAGATTTAGTGCAACCAAGTCATAGAGACTCTAATTGCTCTACACTCTGATTGGCTGGTCGAGCATGTCTTCCTAGAACTTAGCTAAAATATTGTATATCCTTTCTTGTAGTTATCAAATAATTAATTAATTACTTAACTCTCGCAGAAACAATTAGTCAGTCAGGCCTGTGATGCTGACGAAAAAAAATTGTCATTCTGGGGCCAGTGTGATGTGTGACAGACGAATTGATCGGTTTAGTACAGTATACTGACATTGTGTTGTTGAGATCTATGGAATGAATAGATTTCCTTTCCTTCATCTATTGTGTTCCAGTTCAGCGTTAGACTTTTACTACATATGGTAATTAAACTATAACAGTGTTATAGTCTAAATAACACATACATTTTTAAAGCAATATTGCCTTTCAAAAGTTAAATAATTGCTATAGCTCAACCTTCCTTTCAACAAGTAGAATAGATTTACTGCTACACATCTAATTCTCCATTATATTTGAACTGAATAGTTATTTTTTTTCTTGTCAATCCTGTAGTGTATGGATAGTCTGAACAGTTGTACTAATAACACAATATTGCTAATCTTTTAAACTCAATTATAGGTACCCCTGCCTGTTGTGTCTGGCTCTAGAGACAACACCATTAGAGTTTGGAATGCAAAGCTTGTGGCAGGTCCATTCCTTGGGCATGGTGGCCCTGTCAACTCCATTGCTTATTCACCTGATGGTACCCATATTGTCTCTGGATCCTCAGACAAGTCCATCAAAGTATGGAAGATACAGCATCATGTTTCTTTTGGCAGTTCAGATGAGAGAGATGGCTGCATTGAATCTTACAATAAGGACCTTTTTTCTTGGATTGCTCCTTGGAATAGGTCTCACTTTTGTCTTCCTGTTCACTCCTTGGTCATATCTCCCACTCAAACATATCAACCTCCTGGTATTGATCAATCTTTGTTGGGAGAATCCTGGATAACCTGTTGGAAGGATTGATCACACATGGTACTCTACAAGTAGTGGATTTGTTGTTGTTTTGCACCTATGAAAATACTATATGCCAATTGAGACTTATCTACTCAAGCCATAGATAAGCTGATTGAATGAGAGCAGAATAAAAATGAGTCATGGAAAGAGGTACTGGAGGCACCAAAAGCTAAAATGTTTAATAATAAATTTTATACATGGGGATTGAGGTAAGGAGGATGTTGTTTCACCGAGGAGGATGGCATTAACTCTCGAATGACTTTCATCTTCAATCATCCGTCACCTCCAAACGATGCTGTTACATTCTCCGAATCCGCAGAATGATTGGCCCGAATATCCAGAGTTTCCGCGTCAGGAGCCATCACTCCTACATACAAGGTGTCCCCGTCCCTGCAGATAACACAAGGAATCACATTCAAACAAATGAGTCCCCTCAATTCTTTCATACCGAGCCGACACAGACCCAGAAAAAAAACATGCACCATAGAGTCCCTCTCAACAACTTTTGCGCAAGCGGGAACAGCACTTGCACCACCCGCGTGGCATACCTTCAAGTCCGAACACCCCTTCTTAAAGGCTAACCACTCCCGACCGACGTCGTTCACGATGAGAGTGATCCGTCGGACCTTAAGTCACTCCGCAACGTCGTTGAGTCGGAGAGCCACGACGTCCAAGATCGCACTCCGAAAGAGCTTGTTGAACACCAGCATTGCGTCCGAGTCGAGGCGGTTAATTAGCTCCGGGGGGAAATACTCTAAAGTCCGCTCCATCACTTGACCCTTGGCAACCTCAGTGACTTTGCCGTTGGCGTCGCAGGAGAAAGGGTCCGCGAGGATGTCGCTGCCGAGGTTGCTTATCAAGCATATGATTGTATTCTGAAGCGTTCACGGTTAGTGCGGTCAAAGCGTAGGTCGGCGACACGACGGCTGAGCTTGAAGTCGACTTTACGACCCTGGCTATCTGTAAGGCCTCCTTCATCCAGTATCTGAAGAAGAAGAATCGCCACGTCCTGTTAATGATGGTTTATAAACGTTTCTAACCCGAGTCTCAAATTATGCAAACCTTGTGTGCCTTTTCGAGCTCATCCAAAAGGATGACAGCTTCCGAAAGTGACCATTATACTTTGGCAAATCAAGTATTTGAAACGAACATACCATAAGGTTTTCTAGCCCCGACAAGTTGCAAGCTACGTGCAAGAGCAGGTTTTATCATCTGACCTGCATCTATGCTACCCTCTGCTTCCCAAGATTGAACAGTGTGTCTGGGGGGTCAAATGGACATCCCGTCAACCCAATAGAGACGCATATGGGGTCAAGGACTCACGGACTTGATCTATGAAGCAGATGATGCCACCAGCCTTTTGCGTGCCATGAATCACGGGCAAAGGGGGTTACAAAGGTGATGCTCACCTCGTCTTCTATATCTCGGATGAGTGCTTTGAACTTTTCTTCGAACTGACCTGATTCCAGAGCCCGCCATGATGTCCGAAAGATCTAGCGACAGCACCCTCTTGTCTTGTAGGGACTTTTGAATGCATATAAGCACAAAGCACAGCGGGGACTGAAACAGAAAACGATTCGTAGACGAAGTTGCGCACCTCCTTCGCTATAATCCGACTCGCAAGACCCTCGAGAATGGCCGTCTTCCATACTCCGGGTGGTCCGATAAGCTATAGAAACGAATTTGTGTAAACTAAGGATGATGTATCAGAAGGAAAAGAAAAATTCAAGCACACACGACCGGGTTGGACTTGATTCTCCGGACAAAACTTGACAAGTGAGAAGGAGCTTGGACAACAGAACAATCACACTCACTTTGAATCGTCCTGCGAATCTCTGTAACCGTGAGGGCGCGTCTGATGAGCGCAACACGTATGGCAACAAAGTTGTATGAGATACGTGCCATCTCCGCGAGATCCGTGCTCTGCGAGGCAAAGAACGTGAATTACCGTTAACGACAAAACTATCATGCAGACTCACATATTCCTTCAACCTCTCCCCATTTTGCCGCGGCTGCTTAAACAGAAAGTTTGGGATACTTGCCCCGCCTCCCACATCCGATCCAGGCAGTCGACGTTGAGGTCTGAAGCCCACAGGAAGCGAAGCGAGGTTCAGAGGAGAGCAGACGCGAGAGGGCTGTCGGTCATTGCAAAAGGAGGCTGATCATCCTGAACGACATGCAAACTTGACACGGTACTAGACTACTAGTTACCTAGTATCACCTTGCTGGGCAAGTCGTGGGAAACTGCACTGCCTTGTTGATCGGCGGGTACCTTGGATTTCAACAGAGTCCAACCTGCACCCGTGCAAAATCAATGACGACTCAATGACCTCACTGCAGGGAGACAAACGACGCGACGACGAGGGGAAAGACAACGAGACGAAAACGAAAACAACAAGACAACGTCGACAGCGACAAGACGATGGTTGTCTCCGCCCCCGCCTTCGCCCTCACCACTCGCTCCGACGCTTACATAACCGTAGCCGGGCCGCCGCACGTATCATTTTTTGGACACATAGATATATCCACCTCCCCACCATTCATTCCTTTGCGGGCCCATCAGTGATTGTTCTAACTCTTATCATAGTCTTTTAGCATACTCTAAAATGTATTCGACCACTTGAATCATAATATTAAGTATATAGGCAGATATGGTGGAAATGAACAGAAAACAAATAAAAACTGTTGCAAAATTTACTGAGCCCACTGCCACTGGCCCACGCTATTCTGTACTTAGTTAGTACTTCTGTTCATTGTGTGTAAACCAAATCATCTGTTCTCACATCAAAACATACGTTGACCAATCTGAGCACAATAAGTTATCACAGCCTGAGGGGACTAATTTAATGTCCTGGTCCTCCATGCGGCAAGCAAGGTTTTGGCCGACGCCAGCTGGCGCTTCCACAAGTAACATGTACTAGTATCAATAATATTGCTTTGTTTAAATCGGCTGCTTCTCAGGCCAGCAAGGTTACCAGTCGCCAAGGGCGACCCTAGTAATAACAAACGCTAATGTGGCAGCCGACTCATCACCAACTTTGTTGAAATATCACAAATCAACGTCCATATTCAAGGCAGTGCCTCAGAGACCCTCAACGACTTCTTCAATGCAGATTCCCCCACAGCACAATCCTTTGCTTTTCTCTTTTTATTGGATGTGCCTTCGCCGTTGTCAACAACGTTACCTAGTCTTATACCGACAAACAAGAGATCTAAAACAAGTCACACCTGATTGAATAATTTATTTCTGAGAAAATTTTTAAAAAGGACATTCACTTTTACCATGTACCTGATTTTTGCTTTCGACAAAACCCTCCTTCGCACTTCGTGGGAGTCGGGAAAACCATCTACTCGCACATCAAAACATACATTGACCGATCTGAGCACAGGTATCACGGGAGACTCTGACTCTTCTATATGTCCATGTGGCAATCAAGTTTTCGCCGGCGCTTCCACAAGTCATGAAGACGCATCAAAATATTCTTCGGAGGTTCTCGGGATGGACTCGCCGGAAGCCAACACTCAATTATAAGCGCCCAACTGACGGTCCGCATGGCAGCACAGCCTGGTTGGTTCCGAGTCCCAGCTTCACCGCACCCAACACCCTCCAAGTACTCATTGTATATCACGCACAGAACTATGAAGACAAACAACCCCGGTCAATCCTTGAATCCGCCCATGTCGTATGTACATCCTGTCATCATCCTTGGCAGCTTGCTGAGCGGGGTTTTAGGGCGGCAAAGACGATCATCATCAAAGGTTCGCCATTCAATCAACAACACACCTGTCATTTACAAGTTAACCTTCGTTTGTTTCAGACATCGGACTTCGTACACTAGAGCAGAAAAAGCTCTCGATGATTGCAAGGAAATATCAACTCGAATTTTCCGTGGGCGATACATCACGGATGTCGAAGAAAGCAAAGGAGAAAAAGAATTATGCTTCATGGAATCAGAATTTGTTTTTGTGGGTGCATTCTCGTCGTTCCACGACAGCGAACTGAATAGTGTCAGTGATGGCGAGGACCATTCCACCGTCGTCGTGAAGGTTTATCAAAAGCATATCACGCGAAAGGACATATTGGTCGGCAGTTTCGCAGGTACTATCGGTAGCGTGCTGGAAAATCTCAAGGATGGCGGTATGAACTCATTTGATGTCATGATTTCTGCTGAATCCTGACGCAATCTCTCTGATCAAAGTCCTCGAGGAACCTCTTCCCAACCTGGATGGTTCCGGTCATTCTGGGTTTGCGATCAAGTTCACTGTGTCCTCCGACAAGCATGGGGACATGAACGCGGATGAACGTCAAGCTGCAGGCGCTGCCACTGGGGCGACCAAAGCGGTCGGAGCATTCGTTCCCGCGCCCGCAGTTGTCGGGGCGCTGAGCACGGCGGTTGACATTGGCCCAAGGATTGCGACCGGGTGGATGACGTCCGATCAAATGTTTGGCGTTCTGTTGCAAAGGATCGACCTGTTCGACAAGATCGCGACTAGTATCGCAGAGGTATTTGTTGTTTACCATCCTGACTGCCGCTTGCCTGAATGTGACGCAGCTTCATCCCTACATGTCGCTTGCTTGGTCTGTATTATCCGCTGCAAACAAGGTATGTCTCTTATGGTTTTGTTATTGCCAATCCCTGATGATGCTCCTCACATGTGCTCGTGAAGCAAAGAGACCGTGACGACCAGATCGTTCGCTTGGTGGCAGGCACTATGAGCGACGTGTTCGACTTCGTCAATGATGCCAAACCTTTGAAGGCGATCGAGGCGCACGTCAAGACTATCATGCTTCTGATACTGCAAGTGACGGAGTGTGGTTACTTCATCACAGAATACATCAAACAGAAGAACTTTTGTCAGTCGTCGTCTAGTTTAAGATGCGTATCCCTCACCTCCATCTTTAGGGATTCGAATGGCGAAATACACGGTCTCCGATGTCGCTGCTAGGATTACAGATTATGAGAACAAGTTGCGAGAACTCAAGACGGCGTTCTTGGAGGGGGTGTCAGTGCAAACGGGCGTCACCGTGACTGTCGTTCGCATGATGAATATAGTGGAACATGTTGGTACGTCTCATTCTTTGGACCGTGGGCAGATGCTCACGAATATGGACAGCTGAATTGATCGACTTGAATGACATGCCATACGTGTTCGGGGCTAGATATGCGGAAGAAAAGGGGTGCCTGTCTAGGACGCGCGAGTCCTTCCTCCGTGAGATATGTGATGTTCTCAACGATCCCGATGAGAATGCGCCGCGAGTTTGCTTGCTCAGTGGTATGGCTGGCTCGGGCAAGTCTGCAGCAGCTCACTCCATCGCCCGACGGTACGATGAGCAACAGC
>JBBPPQ010000265.1:0-19079 GCA_038092035.1 Leccinum disarticulatum
CGTCGAAGTCGAAGCGTTTCTGAAACTGTGCGTTATTTTTCTTATCCTACCTCCTACATTATAAGCGGGTTGCTCAATTACTCACTAGGTGGAAGTTCCCCAAGACGAAAACCGATCCTAATGGATCGCGCATTTACCACGTCATTTTGCGCGGCATGAAGGTTATGCCATACGCGGACTACGTCAAGTTCGGAGATGGTCACGGTAACGTCGTTGATAACGGCAATGAAGGCGGGAATAGTAAAAAGAGAAAGGCTAAGGATTGTCCTGCTGGTGAAGCAGCTTCAAAGAAGTCAGCCGGGGATGCTATGCTGGTAGACAATTGAGTGCCAGTGATCTGAGCCTTGAAAATTTGGTAAACGCCATGATTGTAAAATTGAAACGTTCACCTCAGTGTAATTTTATACAAAAGAGATTCGTGACATTAATTTGTGCCCCCAAAATAATTGTTTGCACAGGGAGTCGGGGATTGGCGCCTGGCGCCGCTACGATACGGAAATTTGTATGGTATACTGCGTCTATTGCTAGAGCGGAATCATCTTATCATCTCACGTGACGATATCACTCATACCATCAGACGGCAAACACGTCTTGCGGCAATTTCTTGGTTCGTTGTTGGCAGGAGATGGCAGTGAAGCCGTTGATCGGGGAGTCAAAGTTAGACCCCAACGAATTGTAGGATACACACCCGACGACCTGTTCCGCCGGGTTCTGGCATGCCTCTAGAATGATGTAGTAAACCCGGTACTCCAGGCCCTTGGGTTCTCGGTGCGCCATCTATCCCAGTCTCAAAGTTGATCGCTTCCGACTGAGCTTTATTCTATCCCAGAGTCCACCTTCCGGATTGGAGAATATGACTCGTATCTTCTGGTGTCCAATGGATCTGTATGCTTTTTTGCCTATACATGCCGCCGGGCTCTACGATGCTGCTGGAGCAGGTCCAAAGCTCTCGGACTTTGCTATATCTTCCTACCTGCCGACTCTCAGCGCTCTAACCCCTTCCGAGGCTGAGAAAGGCTCGAGTGGTTACTGCCGATCCAATATTCGCCTCGCTGCTATCCCTCAGCCCCAGGATGACGGACAGATGATTCTGACGTCGGTCGAGGAAGAGATGAACCATATCAAAACACTGTCTGCGAAATCCCGATTCGTAATCCCTGAAGACTCTGATCGCACCGTCGAGGATGTCATGGCGAAGATGGCCAACGCCGACTGGGTTCATTTCGCGTGTCACGGGATACAAGATCCTGAAAATCCGCTCGAAAGCGGACTTTGCCTCGCGAACCATCGTCGTTTGAAGCTCTCAGACATCATCCGGTTGTCGCGCCCACAAGGCGGTCTTGCGTTCCTCTCTGCATGTCTGACCGCAAGGGGAGATGAGAAGCTTTCGGAAGAATCGGTCCATCTCGCTGCTGGAATGCTTCTTGCTGGATACGGTGGCGTCATCGCGACGATGTGGTCGATCATGGACCATGACGCGCCGAGAGTAGCCAAGGACGTGTATGAATATCTTTTACGGGACGACAAGGTTCCCGACAGTGCCGAGGCCGCGGAAGCGCTGCATTACGCTGTTCAGCATCTCCGTGACTCTGGCGCATCCTTTTTGTCCTGGGTTCCATTTATCCATGTCGGTCGGTAAATGACATTCGTACATGACATACTCTACTTTGTGGGGAATCACCCAATCGATTGTCAACAGATCGGTATGATATGCTATGCTAAGCCGTTGTTCTAACTCTGCCCCGTGCCCCTCCCACCTAAAGACTTGGCATAAAAGACGGCACCGCCCGCACTCGGCATGATTACCATCACAAAAGTATCTCAGCCCTAAAATTCTCCTTGATGATATCCGGGATTTCATCTTGGTTTATTCAATGCTGGATCAAATATTGCGCACAGAGGTGCCCAGATCCCTGCGTCCATTTAAGCTAACTTACTATCATTTCCATTTCTCATGCCAGCAGACCAGTGGGTCATACCCTTCATCTCTTACTCACACCTTAACTCCCGCAGACCCGAGCACAGGTTCTAGAGTAGTCCGGTGGCACCATATGGTCTTCCAGGTCGGTGCCATTATTCTCTGATAAGGCTGTGTCCTGAAACCCTCCAACGTGCACGTGCCAGTCACCGCGGCGCGAGTTTGCGTTCGTGTGAAAATAACATTGACTCTTTGTCCGAGTTATGGCGGAACTTACAACTGTGAGTGTCCTTCATACATGACCACCTTCTCGCAGACGTGTATTTGCGGTCGTGTCTTCACTGATATTGGTGCTTTCAGCCGGCATGAAAAGGCATGCGGGAGAGGTAAAAAGCGTCTGTCAAGCGCCCTTGAGAGGGCTAAAGAAGTTTACCAAAGGAAAAGAATACGAATGAGTCGTGGACGGGACGAGCCTGAGGACGGTGACATAGGCCCCACTCAAGAAGACAATCCCCTTCACACAACCCAAGACTCGGGGAGTGGTTCTGTACGTTACAGGATCTGCTCGGCTCTGTACCTTACTTATCATCGTTGTTTCAAGGACAATCAACCTCTCCGCGTGCAGCCTACCCTCGATCTCCAGCCTGAACCTGAAGATGACGCACAGCCTTTGGCACAGCGTAGAACCCGCAGGTCGAACCGTCGATTGCCCCTTCGTTTTAGGGATTTGCTTCCGCAACCTCCAATGCCCCTTCCTCCAGCGCAGCCAGAAGCACATTCTTCTGAGTCGTCTGCTCCTTCGATCCAAACGCGTCTTCAATCGGTTCGATCATCCCTGCGTCGGATATTCAAAACTCAAACGAACAAGTTTGGTCTATTTCGCGTGTATCATTCAACCCACCTTCCCACTCACGACCCAGACGATCCGTACGCCATAGAGCATTCACCGGTAGTGCCCGCGGCCAACCAAACCCCCAAGAACCCTTATCACCCCTATCCGAATCAGAACTCCTTCCGCCTTGGGGAGTGGTTTTGGAATCGGGGCATACAGAAGTCTAAGGAAAGCTTCAAGAGTCTTCTGGACGTTGTAGGGAGCGTCGAGTTTCGCCCAGAAGATGTCCGGGACACCAATTGGCAGGCAGTTGACTGCAAACTGGGTGGAAATAGTGGGGAAGATCCGGATGCTGATTGGTTGGATGAAGGCGATAACTGGCGATCTACACCTATCACCATATCCGTTCCATTTCATAGTCGCTGTCAAAATCCTGGCCCCAAAAACTACACTGTTGACGACTTTCATCATCGTTCTCTTGTATCGGTTATTCGAGAAAAAGTCGCTGATCCAGAGCATAATCGACTATTCCATTACGAGCCCTATGAATTGCGATGGCAGCCCCCGCACATGGAGGAGGACGTTCGGGTTTATGGTGATCTCTTCACTTCGGACGCATTTATCCAGGCTCATCAACAGTTGCAAGACTCTCCGGCTGAGCCTGGATGTGAATTGCCCAGAGTTGTTGCCGGGCTAATGTTCTGGTCGGATGCGACACATTTGTCATCCTTCGGTAATGCAAAACTTTGGCCGCTCTACCTTTATTTTGGAAACGAGTCCAAGTACCACCGCTGTCAGCCATCCAATAATCTTTGCACCCATGTTGCATACTTTCAAAGTGTCTGTTTGTCATATTCACCATTCGGAGCGTTCGACTCACATTGCTTCCCAGTTACCAGATAAATTCAAGGATTTTGCAACAAGAAATGTTGGAGACAAGTGTCCCAGTAATTCTTTTTTCGCGCATTGCCATCGCGAATTTTTCCACGAACAGTGGAGAATTCTGCTTGACGATGAATTCATCAATGCTTATGAACATGGTATTGTAATCACGTGCTGCGATGGAATCAATCGGCGATTCTATCCTCGAATATTCACTTACTCTGCGGACTACCCAGAGAAGTAAGTTTTGTTGTTTTTCGCCAATTTTTCCTACCAGGGCTCATACTATTTGTCAGAGTTCTGATAGCCTGCATACGAAACCTTGGAAAATGTTTATGCCCGCGTTGCTTGGTCCCAAAGGATCGCGTTCAAGACCTTGCTACCAGGCGGGACCTCCTCCAGCGAAAGGCTCTTGCACGTGCGGACACTGCAGAGCGTCAAGCAAAAGTAGCTGAAGCACGTAAGCTGATATATGATAAGAATTACGCAGTGGACACGGCACAGGTCGAAGCACTCCTTAAGTCAGAGTCGCTGGTCCCCACATCTGTATGTTGATCAGTTCGTTCTATTCAAATAGCTGCCTTACAAGAATTGCAGAACGCGTTCTCCGAAAGACTTAGTCACACTGGGTTTGATTTCTTCTACATGCTTGTTGTTGATCTGTTACACGAGTTTGAGTTGGGCGTTTGGAAGGCCATTCTTATACATCTCCTTCGCATACTGGACAGCTTAAAAAGAAGCATGATTCACGAGCTTGACGGGCGGTGAGACTGCGGTTTTTAATATGAGTCATTTACTCATATGACATATGACATAAAGATTTCGCCAGGTGCCCACCTTTGGACGCGATACGATCAGGCGGTTCTCGAACAATACCTCTGAGTTAAAGAAGATGGCTGCGCGTGACTTTGAAGATATCTTACAGGTATGACTTCGGTTCTGTTGCGAGCGAGAAAGCTTGTTGAACGGAACCTTCGGTAGTGCGCTATTCCGGTTTTTGAAGGCCTTGTTCCTGAACCACACAGTGGGAGCATATCACAGCTCTTGTTTTTGTTGTGCCATTGGCACGCACTTGCAAAGCTACGTATCCACACTGATGATACCTTAAATCTCTTAGATGGGGTAACAGTGAAACTGGCAAACCGGCTACGCACCTTTGTGGCCGAGACATGTCCGGAATTTTCCACGAAGGAGCTGCGCCGCGAGGCCGAGGCACGCCAACGACGCCAAACAAGAGTGCAGTCATCAAAAGATAGTGGCCCACCCGTGGCGGGAAACTCCACCAACCGTTCTCCGGTGAACGCGCGGCGTCCCAAAACCCTCAACTTACAGACCTACAAGTTGCATGCCCTTGGAGACTACACCACTCAGATTCGCCTTTTTGGAACAACAGATTCGTACTCAACACAATCGGTAAGTGTTCCGTTCCTCGCTCTTCACTGTTTTTACCTATCTCTTCTTATAGGGTGAACTTGAACATCGTGTTGGTAAGGGGAGATACACCCGAACCAGTCGAAAGGATTACCTTGTACAGCTGGCACGCATTGAGCGTCGTCAGGCCCGCATACGCCGAATTTCCACACGCACATCAGCCACCGGGCCTAGTGACACTACACACGAGCAAGTACCCAACACACCAAATGAACATCATCATATCGGTAAATCACAGAATTTTCCAAACGACCTCATGGTTTTTGCCCGACGCAACGTTGATGATCCCGCTGTGAACGTGAGTTTTGCTCTGACAGTCTCACCAGTATCTCACAAAACGTCATCAGAATTTTATCCTGAAGCTGAAAGCGCACCTGTTACCTCGAATCAAAGCCATTCATGGAGTCGATTCGACCACAGAGCCCCAGGCCTCAACTCAAGACATATCGGACCCGATGATACTAAACCAAGTTGTACTTAAGCAAGATCGTTTGTACCGCCACAACTTGATGCGGATCAATTACACTACCTACGACGTTCGGCGTGCGCAAGATGTCGTCAATCCAAATACGGAGCATCGTGATATTATGATGCTATCCGAGTCCTCGTCTCATTCTTTTTGTTATGCCCGCGTCATCGGCATCTTCCATGCTAATATCATCTATACCGGACCAGGTCTCCTCGACTATCAGCCTCGGCGGCTCGAATTACTATGGGTACGGTGGTTTGAGCTAATCGAGCGGCGTTCAGATGAGCCTGACCTTGCGCTTGATGCCCTACGTTTCGTTTCCATGAAGGAGGATGATGCGTTTGGGTTTGTCGATCCCGCTGATGTACTCCGAAGTTGTCACATCATTCCGGTGTTCGCGATGGGTAGGCTTCACCCCGATGGTGTTGCTGTGTCTTCTTGTGCACAAGATGGCAACGACTGGAAAGAATACTATATCAACAGGTGAGCCATTCACAACTCACTGTGATCGATCAAACTTAAGCACGAGACCTAAGATTTGTGGACCGAGACATGGCACTTAGGTACCACTGGGGTCTCGGAACTGGTCACACGTATTCCCATTGTATTGCACGTGGTGACGGTGGTCTCCGGCAAGCTTTTCAGTCGGATGAAAGCTCCGAAAGCATCGACTTACATTCGAAGTCGTGCAACAACAACGTTGTCGATGACTCCGATGAAGATGTCGAGTTGATGCTCGGGGACCGTGAGGCATTAGATTGGGAGGATGACTCGGGCAGTGACTCCTCAGAGGGGATGAAGATCGACGGAAATTGCACCTCAGAGGACGAAGAGAATTCTATGGACATGCACGATGGGTTAGGTAGCGATCCGGAATGGATTGACATGGACTGACTAGATTACTATTATTCTATTTTACCAAACTTAATGGGCATGACACCGTGGTGATCCCTTCACTTGTGCTCTGACTCTCTTTCTTTGTCTCCCGGTCGATATTTCGGGCTACACTTGTAACAATTAAGTAAATATCATTCCGACCATTTTATGACAAACACAAATGAATCAAGTCCTTCGCCCTAGTAAGACTTGCAGGATGTTGTCGGAATATAACTCCAAAGAGTTGCGCAACTGGTATATACAACATCCTCAACACGCTAGTTTTTGTAGTTGCGTGTTCCTGGCTCCGGAGCATCCTTCGACTTCTATTTCGATCTCTGCGTCCTTGTCTACACCACCAGGAACTTCCTCACCTTCCGGTTCCGTCCCGCCCACCTCAGAGAGAGATCGTATGGCCGTTGCTGTCGCCAAGCTCGAGTCTTCTAGACAAAGCGAACTTGTAGAACTGCTTATGAGTTTGCCAAAGCGCGAAAGAGCCATGTGTCTTTTCAACGTACGTTGAGGTACTTAGGGCCAAGATCGCAGACGCGAAGATGGTCTTGAACAGTTCTGAGGGGGAAGAAGAGAAAAAGACTGAACCCCCTGCCACAGTACCTCACATCTCAAGCAAAGAAGGTTTCAACGCCCGTATTGTCATCACCGTGCGGACCGTCTGCAGCGTCATCACCGGTTCCTGCAACATTGAGCTCGACGTCCTATACGATCGCTTCTTTACTAGCACGTCTGCCTGCTGCAGAGATAGTCAAGCTCGCGAATTCGTCCTCAGTGACGGGACTTAAACTACCCATGGCTGATCCATTGGCCGTCAAAGCGACAAATGAATTCGTTGACGGACTGCTTGGTAAACCTATGCAGGTCCGAAATGCGGCCTCCACTTTGACGGGATCCGAGATTTTCAAATTCAGAATTCCGACCTGCAGCAAGTCATACGGCATCAAAGGCGCAGTAAGTCATCCTGTCCCTTAGGAGCTTTCGTTGAAGGATTGCTGACCATCGCTCTCCTACAGCCCAAACTGACAATTACATTGTTAGATCAGGGCGACCGCTTCTAAGCTCAATGAGAAAGCTTTGATCCTGTAGGCATCCAAATTGGCAAGTGAACACAAGCGGGTGTCGTGAACGTTTTTTTTTTTCTTTCGCCGGAACATCATCGGATGCAACGGAAGGTGTTCTGGTCAGCATTACCTCGTGGAATGCGGCAGATACGAAACATCTAATAGAACGTTGATCTCGAGATTCTGTTTCCCGAATGTTCTTCTTGGATAGATGCCCATCTATTCCCTCCTTTTTCTTTCCACAGGAAAGTACCCAATTCACTCTGCTGAGTACCCCCCATCCGATCACATTGCTACGACTGTCTGCTTGGATAATATTGCTGACCCACATCTTCCGACTCTGACGTGACGACGACCGTCGTTACCCCCGGCACCATCCTGGTCTCCCTGTCCCCGTCCCCGTCCCATCCCCGTTCAACTCCCCCCACGCCGTCCTCTGGTTCCAGCACAAACGACGACGACGTCCATACCCCCCGCCACCATCCTCGTCTCTAACTCCCCGTCCCTGTCCCCATCCCCGTTTCCTCTGGTCCCAGCTCGACGTCGTCATCCTCACCTCGCCACCATCCTTGTCTCCAACTCCGGGTCCCCACCCCCGTTTCCTCTCGTCCCAGCGTGATTACGTCGTCCTCACCCCGCCACCATCCTTGTCTCCAACTCCCGTTCTCCCCCCGCCATCATCCTCTTAGCCCAGCGCGACGACTGTCGTCCTTACCCCCGCCACCATCCTCGTCTCCAACTCCTCGTCCCTGTCCCCATCATCCGCATTTCCTCTCGTCCCAGCGCGACGACGACGTCCTTACCCCCACCACCATCCTCGTCTCCAACTCCCTGTCCCCGTTCTCCCCCCGCTGTCCTCTTGTCCCAGCGCGACGACCGTCGTCCTTACCCCCGCCACCATCCTTGTCTCCAACTCCCGATCCCGATCCCCGTTTCCTCTCGTCCCAGCGCGACGACTACGCTTACCCCCCGCCACCAATGCACTTCCCCTGCTCTCTACACTGCCGAAGCGGAACAAGGCGCTTTGTTCGCATACAGAAAGCCGGACGGACAACTTATTCACAAGCGGGACGTTGCGGAGATGGCTGTCGGCATGATATCGTTGTTGACTTCGACTCGAACGAGTTCGGCACGAAAGAAGCGGGGGGCAGAAGAACTTGAATAGCCCGTAAAACTTGTGCGTAGCCTCGTTCTTCTTGTGATGGATCTGGTGTGCTGAATTTGATGGTGGTATAGCTATAGTTAGCTCTCCTCCCGAACGTGGATTAGCTGCGAAACTTGGATATCTATCTGACGCACGGTCGACCTTCCGAGTCCGAGTCGTTGAGTCCACTCGTTCCTGCATATGTCCGTGCTGCCAGTTTTGTGATGGAAGGGCCGCAACACGCTCAACCAATCCATGCAGGGATTGTGGTCAGCCCATTGCAAAGCAAAGCAGAATCTGAATCCCTCAATGCTGTCGTGGTACCGCAAACGACGACAGAAACTCGCATTGACGGAGCGGACACTCGAGATGTTGAAGAAGAAGCTGTCGCTCGCGAGGTGTGTGGAGAAGGAGAGAAAGCTGAACAAGGAACGGGAATCTACTCCCAGCCTTCTCGCTCGTCTAAGCGACGTAAGCGTTAATCAGCCGGCATTGGTCGCGACGGAGGAGAACCATCTTGCGTTTACGAAGACGAGTCAAGCACCGCTGTGAGTAGGGTGAGTCCTCAGACGCCTCTTTTCGAGTGTCTCTCGGATCGTCCATCACGACCATGCCCTGAAAAAAGGTCAAATTGGACCTCAGATATCTCGAACGCGCATCCCGTTCGTCTAAAGAGAAAGGAACCAACAAGCACTTACGGCGAACCAACAAGCACCTTGCCAATTGGTCGCAGGATTTCAAGAACTCGGAGGTTGTCCGACGATTCAACGTTTGCGCCAGCAGGCCCGAGTTCCCGCTTGCAGAGCTTGGGAACATCCTCCGAGGACGTCATGTCATCATCGGCAGTGTTCCCATGTACCTCCCCCACGCTGGCGCTGGACTCGACTACCCAACCTGCGTACGAATATACCGAGGAACCGACGACTCAGACCACTTCGTCTGAGCTCCTGGGAGCGCTTGGGCCAGAGACGTAGAGCTCTGGGTACAAGAACCAGACCAACTTCTCGACCATTTTTACCCTTTCCCTGGTCCTTATCATCCCGACTACCTGAGCCAGAACTTCCAGACACCACCGGACGCTCTTCCGTTCTCAACTGTCGATACCCTGGAGACAGAGGTCGCGACAAACACTGAACAAAGGACGATCAAGCGCCGTCGCATGAGCACCGACTCAGCGCCGAGCCTCCGTCTTCTGCGCTCTCGTTTTCCTCCTACCCGGACTCGTACTCGGGCCATTCCTCCACCGCGTGTCATTCTCGACGTTCCTCGACGGACTTTCCTTTTTTTTTTTTTCCCTCGTACAGCGTCTTCCATGGCTCTGGCAACGCGTTCTGGCACCCTCCGACGCTCCCCGCCGACCCGTCCCCTCAGCTGGCTGGTTCACCCTCCAATGCTTCCAGCGGAAGTTGCACCGATGGATTTTTTCCATCCCCCGATGCTTCCGCAGGACGAAGATAACTTCTTCGCCACTTACCTACACCCTCCCATGTTACTTCCTGCGGAGGACTCGAACGTTCAGCACCAACCCCAGCAGCAGGGTCAGCAAGCTTATAATTCGTCTGCGCAGAACGATTTTTAGGAGTCTGCCATGCAACCCTTTTAATGGACACCATTTCCGTGTGCCGCCTGTATGCCACGAGCGATCCCACACACCGACACCGCCCTTCTGCGACACCATATCTTTCACCTCGCTCATTTCGCGTGGCACAGCAACCGAAACACCTGCCAAGCAAACGGGGCCTCGATCCTGACAAGACCATGTTCGACGATCCCCGCTGAGCGCGGGACAAAGCGGATGGACGGGGCAAGAATCATGCGAGGTGCAGTCCTCTCCTCTTTTTGTCTTGTCTTTTTTCACCGTCTTTTCCTTTTCGTGACAACGGCATCCCCAAGGTCCCAGTCCGTATGCGCCGCCTACCGCAAGTAGGGCATCAACAAACCGGACCTGGTCCGTATGGTCCGCCGCCACCCAGGCTAGAGAGCCTCCTCTGTTGGAAGGATTGCCGTCTCACTGGCAACACATGCCTCCGCCACCTCCTCCTGGTGGACCGAGTACCCAAGATGCACCTGCGCCTACATCTGGGTGTGTGCCGGCTACGCTGAGAGGGCCTCCACCTCCCAAATACCGTGAGTGACATTGATTGTCGGTTCAGTGACGCTCGACATGTCATTTCATTAGTACCGGGCGATCGCACGCATATCTCCGAGTCGGCGATGCCGATCTACGACGTGTTGTCGGAACAGTTGGTCCATTTGAAACAAATGGCTCCTGTAAGCCCTTCTTCTTTCGTTTTTCTTTTTAGCGGGGACTGACGAGACGTGTGGATGTAGCCTCAACAAAACGGATGGCCGACGACCTGGAGCGACGTCTCAACCCGTTGTTTGACGCGCTTAATTGTGAGACGCTTTCTAAGCTTGTGGGTGGAACAGTTGTTGGTACTTCAAGTGAGTGCGATGGTTTTGGGCATGTGGAGGAATAGGTCAACTGAGCGAATCTTCTCCCCTACAGCTATGGCTGCACACAATCGGGAGTCTGCTTTGAGTATTCACGTTGATCTGTTGACGAGGGGATCGCAGACGGACGATATTGTGTTGTGGATGTTTGGGTGATCATTCATATGTGAGATGCGATGCATTTACATACTATGCGCGTGGGTGTATGACCTTCCAAAGCTTGTCTAACGCGCTCCCATCAGGCTGGTCTTCATTGCCGTCTTTTACAAGAACATCTGGCAATCACAGAACTTTCTCTTCATATGTCCAGGAATAGCTTATGCTAGACACTGCACTGAACGTAATAATAGATCTCTCAACTTCTGTTCTACGTTGCATAGGGTGGCCTTAGTCATGAACTGTTCTCTGTTGGTGGCAGGTACCAGTGGGTTCCGCTGTCGTATTTAATCGGACTTGTTGCGCCAGTTACCGCTCAGGATCGTTCATCGCTATTGGCCCAAGCTTGGAGCTGACTATTCATATATATACCTCTCATTTTGTAAGTGTCCAACGTCTCTTGACGGGCTAAGCCTCTTATGATCCTTTCATTTAGCATGTGGATCGGCTCCCTCGGGGCATTAATTCCTCCGTGTTATCGTACTTCATGATCAAATTCGTTCTCGGAGTCAGTGGTAGGTCAGAACGCGCTATCCCCGCTGGTTCCAGAAATACAACTACCTCGTCGGAGCAGGTGCTTTCCTTTCCAGAAATTCAAACGAAAGTGCATCGCGATGGTGGCGATGGCTGTTTCTCTTTCTCTTAAAAACAAATAGTTCGACGTGCTTGACAAAATTCTGGGAGTGATGATGGTTCAAACGAACGACTCCGCACCGTGCTCATTCATACAATCGGAATCCAGGATTGTCAAGTTCTAGCCCCTGTAACGCTGCGTTCGCTCTATCCTAACTGTCGGATATGTTACACCTTGTTTACCCATTGGAGGGGCTGCAGCGTGCTGAGCGGTGGGGCGAGTTCGAATTAGCGAGCGGAGATCGGCGTGAGTGTGGTACGTCGTTCTCTGTTTTTCTTCCGTGTCAAGCCTGCGATCGCGTTGAAATCCGGTGACCGAATTTCAAAAGGGGAAGAAGAATTCTCGTTCAATTGACATTCTGCTTCTAATGACGTTGAGAACGTTCTTGATGACCCTTGCAGGAGGTTTTAGATCAGTCAAGTCACGCAATGTCAGATGGCTACCGGTGAGGGCACGTAAATTAATTTATATCTTCTTGGAGTGTGTTGCACACGTAGAATATTATGTAGATGCACGCCGTCACATATCTGGACGTTGCGTTTCCGCACTGTGCGCATGGACGAGATCCGGACACTTCTCCCTGGGCAGAGCCGGTGCGTGTATTTCCATCATCCTGACAAGAAGTCCCGTCATACCGAGGAGGAGTTCTAAAGTTATGTAATGTTACGTTGGCCACCACGTGACAACCCCCCGTTTGAAATTTGAAGTTTCAGTCGGCGTCCCGCTCCTCGTGTCATGTCCGACCCCATTGAGCCACTACGTGCGGTCATCACTAATATAGTCACTCCCGCCCACACTGAGCGTGCACTTCCGTGCTTGGCCGAACTCGCTGACCATGCCTTCGCTCTCGCTGATCAGCAAGCTGGCCATGACCCAAGCAACGCTCCTTCAGACATCTGCACCAAAAATCGCCAGGCAAGGATACTCTGTGGAAGACAGTGTGGAACTCCCAATCAAAGTGATCTTGTACCAGGATGTGCCTGCGGTGCAAATCCAGCGAGTGGTCGTCAACATGCAAACAGAGACCATGCAATGCGATGGCCATCCTAGTCTTCGGACTTCCCATAGAAATGCGGCAGATAGAGCGTGCTCGACAAAAGATCGCTGCACCGCTTGGCAGGTGAGATGGTGTTTTTTTTTCTTCTCTTATGTGACCTAACGAATCTGTGGCAGGACTTTTTGGAACGTTTCAATTATTGAATGGTATTTCCTCCGCCCAGTCACAAGTCTCCGCCGATTCCCCTTTCTTCGAGAAGCCATGTCCGTCATGCGAGGTGTTGACGACGCCGTGCAGCTCGTGTCACTCTGTCACTTGCTTGAGTTGGGATTGTCCCGCATGCTGGCTCATTCCATTCCAGTCATGCTCCCGTCATACCTATATGGCTGCCTGTCTGCCTTGCTCAGTCCAGAAGTCCGAATGGGTCACCGTCCCGCTTCCAAGTCTCGGACAATGTCCCGAACATGAACTGCAAAACGTACATTTCAAACATTGTTTTAAATGGTTCTTCCAGGCTGCATACCAACACGCGGCGTCAGACAAGCTTCGCTAGCACGGTACGTCGCGTCTCAGAGACCCCGCGTACAAAAACGAGTTTCAATCTTTTTCTGCAAGCAATCGTCGCACAATTTCGTCTGACCGCACTCGGGCACAGAATCCGATGTCCCCCATGCTTGCATTGCGGCGGGAAGCTTCGGCATTGGTCGCAAATCCAATTATATTCGCACACGCACCATAGCCCACATAAGGAAGAACGTGATAGGAATGGGAAATCGAGGCAGGGCGGGTGTGCTGAAATGGGCGAAGACGAGGGCCGCACCAGGTGGACAAGTGACCTGGTGGAGCCTCGAGTCAAGTACATATGCAAAGTACCTCAAGTTCACATGCAAGTAATCGATGTTATATTCAATCGATCTACTCAGAGTCACTAGTACGGCTACAGTCGACGCAATCATGCCCGCATTTCACCGCAATACCTGTCGTCACAAATATCGCAATACCTTACGGACTCGCAGTTATGGCAATACGTCTTTTCACAAATATCGCAAGACTTCCCGAGCAGGCAGTCGATGCAACACTTCTGGCCACAACTACCGCAAGAGCTCTTGCACTCCTTACAGAATAGGCGCTCGCAGAAGATGCACAAGCCGCCTTCGTCCGTGCAATACGTCCGGCGGCATCCTGCGCACCTGTGCCCCTCCAGGTTCTTATCACAAAACATGTTCGAGCAGGAACTGGTCTGACAGGAACTGGTCCGACATGCGGGCACCAGCTCCACCTGAACCTTTGGCCCGTCCAGCTCCGTAAACGAACTCCAGTCTTCTTCCGCACAGTCGTTGCACAGCGCTGTCTGACCGCATTCGGGGCAGAATTAGATGTACACCGAGCACCCGGGGACACAATACGCCCGCTTGCATTGTGGGCACTGCTTGAGAAAGTCTGTAATCGATGGTTCTTTGCAGTTGTCGCAGACCCAATAATCTTTGCACGTGCACGAGATCCCACCAGGGGAGCACGATTGGCAGATTCTTAGACTTTTGACTGCTCCTTGTGTCGACCAACATTCTGCATGGGAGCATCTTGACACGGCTTGACCCGGGTTGCAGTAAGAACACGCGATAGGCTTGGGTGGGTGCTCTCGAACCCTGTCGTTGTCCGTAGTCTTTTTGGGTCGGCCCAGGCACCACATCAGCTTTTCGTCACAAAACCAGAGATTGCATTTACACCTCCTCTTTTCGCTCGAGCGATACATACGCCCCCTCAGTCTCCGACATATTCGTCGCAGACCCGCGCAAGGGAAAGGGCTCCCTCAGCTTATTCGGTGAGATCCCCATGAAAAAAACACTCCCGTTCCAAGCTCGCATCCTCGGATTCGATCAACGACACCATGACGTCCTTCTTCACCTTCACACCAAATCCCTCGCAGCTCTCCGTTAACACATATATGTCCCCTTTCCACGATGGACCCGACCCTCCCCCTCCGGTTCCACAGCTTCCGTTTACAGAGGAACAGGAACGCACGCAAAAGATCCCGCCTCAACAAGATCCCCCTGTACCCCCCAAGGACGACGGCCCCTTCCTCACAATTCACACCAACTTTCCACACATGGAGGACATCATCGACACGAGTGCCATCTCCACCACCTCCTCCAGTACTTTAACACCCAGCCTCGACACACACATCACCCTCACCCTCTTCCACCGTGTTCAATTCCTCGAAGCGCAGACACGGACACGAGCGCAAGATCTCCACAAAGACCATCATGCATGTGCTCGACCCCGATCCAAACCCCCGAGCAAGCAGCGACCCGCCCGAGAGCCGGGAAATCGAAAAGGAGAGAACAAAGGTTGCAGCCGATAGCGCAAATTACAGTTCAGACGAAAGCACCCTCGGTGGCACCTCCCGTGCACCCGACGACTCATCTATCGCCACCGATATTGCCGCAAAGAAACGCACGCGCAGAAAAACACAAGTTCCCCATAAATCCTCCTCGTCCGCCAGCTCAAGCAAGTTCGTCCTTGTGCGCAAACGTCGTGCCAACGGCTCGTATCACTTCGCGTCAGTCCCCCCACAAGTCACCGTCGCAGATCTCACCCCCTCCCTCAACACCCGAGTATTGCGTAATAACGACAGAGAGACCCACAAACTCTATCTCACGGAATGTGGAAGAGGTACGTACACGTTCCCATCTCTTGCATTTTCTTCATCTCCTTTTCAGAGCCTGTGCTGGCGCAGACGAGTAGTTCGCTGCAACCACTCGTCGTCGTTTGGAACAAGCCGGATATGATCGACTTGACAGGCTCGACTACCTCGCCGCCGAAGATATGACCTTTCGTGTTCAAAAGCCAGTTCCTCGGCTCAACAGTATGTCTCCCTACTATGACCCTTGGTCTGGCACTGATCCATGAGTCCAGGCCGAAGATCTGAACCTCGACCACTTTGAACGGGCAGATCTCAGTTTCCTGTCGTCCCAGCGCGACGACTACGCCCTTACCCTCCGCCACCATCCTGATCTCCAACTCCCCGTCCCTGTCCCCATCCCCGTTTTCTCTCGTCCCAGCTCGACGACGACGACGTCCTTACCCCCCGCCACCATCCTCGTCTCCAACTCCCCGTCCCTGTCCCCATCCCCGTTTTCTCTCGTCCCAGCTCGACGACGACGACGTCCTTACCCCCCGCCACCATCCCCGTCTCCAACTCCCCGTCCCCGTTCTCCCCCCGCCGTCGACTTCAACGTTTCATTGCAGCAAGGCAGTGGGCACGTGACTTATTGGATGGTACCGTGACTAGTGGCGGCGAGGTCGAGAGGTGAAACGTTTTCAACGTTGCATCCCTTACTATCTGACAACGTAACGAATTTGTCCCTTTTCTTCCGGGCCCTTGATACATCTAGATCGCATATACATCCGTCACAGCGTTTGGTGTACACGATGGCGGACGCACTGCAGCAAGCTCTGGAGCGGCGGCGCACCTCTGTTCTGGCGCGTCCAAAGTCTACTCCGCTTGCTCATCCCGACAAGTCTGTTCCGCCTTCATCTCCTCTAGTTAATAATGTAGACACTACCCATGTTGGCGAGGGTTCTCTTATCCCTCCTAGAACAGATGGGGTCCAACCTGTCGACCTCATGGTCAACCTTAAACGCGCAGAGCCATCTGTTGTGAAGACGCGATCGGGGAGTGTGTTGTCGAGGGGGTTTATTTTGAAAACGGACTATTATCCCTCTGGTTCGTGGTAGTTAGGTAAGATCCCAGCATCAGCACTCACCTGCAGCCTTTACCAGGACGTGCCCTGGATCTGGATCTGAACCTCCATGGTGCTCCAAACTTTAGAGCAGCTCGTCAAAGCAACCTCAACGTATTCGGTGTTGCCCAACCTCGCACGCAGGGTCTTCGTGCGATCCTATCTGCACTCAGATGCCGCCCTGGTACACGCGACCCTTCCCACGTTGTCTGGTTCTCCACGCGAGAAGAGCCGATTGGTGAGGCTACATGGCTATGATGCACACAAGTATTTTATGTGACCGACTCGCCACATTTAGTTTACATATCTGGTCGTCCGTTTGTCCTGTGGGATGCTTCTGAGCCGCGCAAGACGCTTTCCCCATCTGATCGCGCTGAAAATTTGGAGGCGATCGAAGATAGATTGAAGCACGACATCCTGCAGGAGGCCAGCAAGTAAGACAGTTCACCCGGTGGAACTTTCTCATTCTCATTCTCGATCGCGATAGATACGGAGGTCTTATTTTAACACACAACGAGCTAGGTGCATTTCCAAGATACTATTGATCATTACACACGATGATTGATTTCTCACTGCACTGATAGCTGCGGAAAGTGGAGAAGGCGCAATATTACCGACCTGGACACACGTTGATAACGTGAACGTGAGGACGTCACGAGAGCTCTGGCAGAACATGCGCTCCGATGGATGGAACGTCGAGGTTAGTCCATCTTCCTTGTTGTTACGTCATGGTACTCATGATGACTCCACTGATGTGACTCCAGTATCACCGGCAAGTTCTTTTCTTCATGTGATGCTCTAGAGCTGCCCACTGAGTCACATGAAGTATCCCCATTTCTCCTGACCGTCTGATAGAGGTAATTCTACTTTTCTTTCCGTACTCTATCTTAAATTCCCGCCTAGGATAACTATTGGATGCCTACCTCCACGTCATCAAAGATGCCGACCCCGTGCGAAGCGCTCTTGTTTTCAGTTGTGGTATGGGCGCTGTGCGAACTACATTCGCCATGGTTGCCGCTTTGATAGTTCGCCGGAAATTACTCCTTGTCCGAGGTTTGGATGACCCGTATGCCACTAAGTCATCTTGTCTATTCCCTTCTGGCACATTGCTCAGGCAAGGGAGTGCCATATCTGGTAACAGTACCGTAAGGCACTTTCGTTCATCACCACCTGCTGCACTAATTGATCGTTATCAGCCGAGGAGCCAGGTAATATGATCCACGTATGAATCTTCGACGGATTTAACCCATCCCTCATTCAGCCTGCGACGGATATGAAACTCGCCCAGCCATTAGAAAATGCCAGTGCTCAACAGGAATTAAACAAGTCCCTGCTTCGGCTGACGTACGTTTTGCAACAACGTGTGTGCTATTCCATTCCCAGTCAGTTCGATGCTGAATATAGTCAACCTGCCTGTTCTAGACCTGCATTCGCAATCAGCTATTGCTTTACTATTGTTACACCCCGTATTGTTAGAAAATTTACGCAACGCACACCAGGGAAATTATGGTGTCATCCTTAGCCTCCTCGGATGTTTGGACCATGGGATTCAGGCGAAAAAACTGGTCGATCGTGTCATCGATACTTGTGCGTTCTTTAATCTTCGCCCTCGTTGCGATGACCAGTGAGACTAGGCTGATCGGAGTTTGTTGATGCAGGCGATCATGTATCAAACCTACGGGAAGATATCCTGGTGCATCGGGTTCGCTACTCACTCGCCACCCCCGATCACAACTGGGATCAAAGGGAAGACATCCTACTGAAAGCGGGGAGGTCCCTTGAAAAATGGTACGTAACACGTCAGACGTGGTCCATTCCTGAACCTGAGTCTCCCCGTTTCAGTTTTTTCATGATCGCATTCGCAAGTTATGTCGATTCCGTCCCTGACTTCAAGCAAACATTCTCTGAACGGCTTAAGGTTTGCCGTAGAATTATTTTTTTGTTCACCGTTGCTCAGATCCTTAAATACTCCAGGCGAGGACAGAGATCTGGAAGTAAGCGCGTTTCGTACATGATCATTGCATTACTTCATTTATTTATTTTTCAGTCAAGTGATGTTCCTTAGGAAGTCGGGAGGATCTCGATTGAACGTGTTTGCACCCGTAAACGATCTTGCGCTTCTGTCTCGATCAGGGGCAGAGGACAAGTCGCTTATACCCGGGCAAAAGAACGACGTCGAGATGGCTGGTGGCCAGTTACTTGGAGATGAGTACACCGACCATGTTGTCAAGGTCAGATCTCCTCTATTTTTGGGAAGAAATGATCTGAATCCTCTTCTTATTCAGAATCGCAGTGGCATTATTCTGCGACCGAGGTAGGTCAGTCTTGCCTTCGTAAATCTCGTCCCTGACCAATACAATATCAGTACCCTGCTCAAATCCGACCAGTGGCTGTCGGAGTCAAATCGTGGCTTGCTCTCCGTTCGCGGCGTTATCAACTTCAGAAATATACCCGGCACAAATATCTA
>JBBPPQ010000266.1:0-18975 GCA_038092035.1 Leccinum disarticulatum
GCAAAGAATTTTTGTCTTGCGATGCGAGGAGGGTTCTGGCAACGTTCCCCAAAGCGTCAGACTTGCGTTCCCCCACACCACCACCACCGGGCTCGGAGCTTGACTAGGCCCGGCGCGTACGCGTGGCAAAAGAAAAAAAAATGTAACCATGCTCACCCTTGCCTGATGTGATCGACGAACGCAGACACCCTGCCGCCATTTCTCTGGTAATCTTCCAGCGTCCACATGTCTTCGTCAAGTACCTCCTCCGGCTTCGAGCCCTTCCAGGTGGCGTGTCCAGGCACGACAATAAGGTGAGAGAGGTGCCCCAACATCTCATCGCGGTGTATCGTGGTGAGAATGCTGGCTGGTGGAGCGTAGCCGAGGGAGCCCCAACTCAATGACGAAGGAGAAGATGAAGATGAGAAGATGTAAGCGAGGTTGTATAAAAAGGATAAGCAGCCGCAAGCAACCAGGAGCAACACGCCTAGGTTGGTTAGTCTTGAGCGCCCACTGAGAAACCGGAGGGCGGCGCGGGAGTCGAGCGAACGTGAGCGACCACCCTTGGCGCTGTACTGAAAGGCGCCACGACGTGCAAAGGAGCCAGAGCTCAGAGCTGGTGCCGGGAGCATCTGCTCAGGACGATGGGGAGGGTCATGTTTCAAAATACATGTCCGACCACTCAAAAAGCCGGGCACCGCTTGGCACTCCCAAACAGGATGGTTTCGGACTCTAGCTTAGTTACTACTTATTAGTAGCCTTCTCCATTGAAGAAGTCGGAATCAATGTGCAACGTTCCGAATCATTGAACCACACCTCAAGGTCATGGGTCTTTTTTCAATGAATGCATTACAAGTCGGAGCGAGATCCGGTGATTCGGATCATTTGAGTACTACCGGTGACCTTGCGGCTTTTAGAGTTCACGCTCTTTCCAACTATTCACATCCACATAGTGCCCCGACGTGACAGCCGTGTTTCACTGAATATATATACAAACCCTCCATGTCTTGTCCTTAGAGACCGACCGAGCCCTTCCCCTCTTCACTTGACACTAAACGATACAGTCTCCTAAATGTCCGACTCTAGCTCAGTTTTTCGTTTTTCTTAGAGGTTCCAAGTTCAAATTCCGGACTCTGCCATTACGGTTGCCTAGTCTACAAACTTCCCCTAATCCGAGGGATGTGACATAGGCGTCCGTGGGCGAGCTCGTGTTCACCGGACGCCAAATTGTTTCAGTGAGCCAAATTGTTTCTCGTGAGGCTAAAAGGAACATAACAATCACTTCCATCGGTACGTCGAACACGCATGCCATGTCATGTAGTCATATGCCAAGTAGTTCAGCTTTTGTACCAGTAACGCAGACACTGGGGGTAGTATGTAGTAGCAGAGACAGAACGAGCGCAAAAAGTCAACCAAGAAAAGACTGTAAGATATATAATTAAGAGGTGCTTTACTAGGGTATGGTGTTTAGCGAGAATCTCATGCTGGTTCAATCACCTGGCGTCGCCCGACCGCGTGCAGCCCATTCCAATGTTGGAGAGCATCGACGGCACATTCCGCCGCCGCGACAGTGACCGTCGCTCGGTATCTCTGGTCGTCTGTGGAAATGCCTCGGTTAGTTCCCAATTCCCACTCGTGAAAGAGTTACTCGCCAAACCTCAACGCATCGAATGCCGCGTCGCCTTCCAGAGACGGTACCGCAGGCCAGTGGTTGTGGCTAGCAGTAGTGACAACGTTGCCAGTCGGTTTCTCGTCTATGTAGGCACATGGAAGAGAAAGGCGGCAGGTTAAAGATCCACCGAATAAATACGATGAACGCTCACAGTTTCGTCCGCCGTAACAATAATCACCCGCGTCGAGCGGGTCAACATACGATGCGAGGTGCAACTGGTGATCGGGACCGCCAAACTGACTCTCCCGCAACGCTCGTCTCGTGTTCGCGCACGCTTGGTACGGGGAAGTCCTGGTAGCACGACTGCTTCGACCACCATGACCAGCGACGAGGTGTGCATGTGACGAGTCAAAGACATCTGACAGCAAAAAAGCGAATCAGGTACAGTTTTTATTTATTTTATTTTCAAAATCGCGTCTCCCCCTCCCCCTCGTAAAAAGAAGGAAAATTGCCAACGAAAAACCAAGGGGGAACAGACGTACAATGATGATGTTCCTCTGTCAAATTTTGATGTTGTTGCTGTTTGAAATTATCATGGGTCGTTCCAGAAAACAAGGGCATAAAATGGTGATCATGAGCATATCTTTGATGGTGACGTTGCAAATGGACGTGTTGTTGCTTGGAAATTACGTCTTGTAACTGTTGGTGTTCAGCGGCAGAAGACGGCGGTGGTGGTGCATAATATACTGATCCTCCAGAAGCGTGGAAAGGATGTTGTTGTTGTTGGACGTCGACTACGCCTTGAGGAGGAGCAGTCGGATTGAACGAGGTGGTCGGGTCATCTACGGCGGAAATTGGAGAGGGAACGATTGGATCGCTTGACGAGTGTGAATGATCGGAGGGAACGGAAGTATTGCTGCCATAGCTTGGGTATACGAGAAACGGATCGAGCAGATCTCCCTGAAAGAACGTCGAAAAGGGTGAGGAGGAGGACGGTTGGGCGGGGATAGAGCCTGGAGAACCTGTGCTGCTCGCGGCTGCTGAGCCCGAACAGAAATGCTCCGACGGCGAAGGCGCGGATAACACGTCCGAGCCCGCAGCACCGGACGGCGGCGGTGCAGCCACCCAGTGGCAGTCACCCTCGGCCTGCTGCTGCTGATCGATTGGCAAGGAATGAGAATGATCCGCGGGGATGTATGGCTTCGGAGACGGGGAAGCAACGTGTGGGTGAGTCGTCGCAGGGATCAGCACCGGAACCCGATCGTCAGAACAAGAACCCGCGCTTCGTCGCTCGACGGGCGTGGCTGCAGCCTCATGAGGTGACAACGTCGGCACCATACCCATTCCGGACGACGACCTGGCGGACGAGGATCGGATGACAAACACGCATTCTTTCCCACGTGCCTGGCATTTGCTGCATGGCCGCTGCAAATCACATTTCACTTTGGAGTCGGCACAGGCCTGACAGGACCGTCGCCTCGTGCGGTTAGCATGGGACCTAGAATCACGGGTAAGATCGAGTGACGGAAACGGGAAACGGGAAACGGGGCGCGTGCGCGCGCGCAAGAAAGAAGAGACGGGGGGAGGACATAACCGGGTAAAGACATAAAAAACAAAACAAAATAAAACAAAAAGAATGTTAGGAAACGAGAACACCTACAAATCACCGCATGTTTTCTTATGTCGCGTCAACAAATCACTGCGGGTAAACTGCGCATCACATGTCTGTCAGGGTTCAACGTCCGGTCCTTAGCATGCGGGATCGAAGAGAGAAAGACGTTTTTGGACAAAAAGTCCCTTACATCGCACCGATGGGACCTGTCTCCGGTGTCTGTTGGAATTCGTTTCCAGTGAGGTTCGATGCTCGTGCTCAAAGAGTAAGAAATATGTGAGTACTCACGTGTGCGCAGGTGACGATTGAGATGAGTGGTGCGCGTGAACTTCGCGGGACAATGCGGACAGAGTTTCGTTTGAGGAAGGATGGGTATATTGCCCTTGTGCGACCGCATCTTGGACACTGCACCGTCCTTTCTGTACTCGACGACAGTCCGAGGTTGCGGTACCGGGACAGAGGAAGCGGCGAGATCTGAGCGATGACGAGAAGAGGCGGTCGACCCACAGGCCATCTTGAGAAAGGGGAAAGCAAAGGGAAAGACAAGCCGGGGAAGGCTGAAGCTGCTCGAACGTCAATCGGAGGACGGTTATTTAAAAAGACTGAAAACGCTTTATACATGGGAGTGACAAGCTCATTGGAACCCTACAACTCCGATTAGTGAATTGCATCTGCAATGGACCGAGGCAATACTAACCTAAATTTGATTTCCAGGACCCCGGGCAAACTGTCCCGAAAAAGGAAACGATAAGTCGGCGAACAACAACGCGATCTCAATGATATTGACCATCGAGGTGAATCTAGAGTTGGGTGTGAAATTATTGCCAACCTGAGAATCTTGTGTTTCCATGGCCGTGTCACCATCGAGTCCGTTGAGCGGCATTCGCAGTGATCAGTAGTGACTGCGTGGCCACTCGCCGACAACATGCCCTTGTGAAGCTGATTCATGAGCTGACAAATCTGAGATCTGCCTCCTCCGCAACTTTCAGGGACCGCATGTTTTGAAAGAAAGAAAAAAGAAAGAAAAAAAAAACAAATAAATAAAACGAACCTGGCCGCTCCGATCGTGGAGCGTGTGCTGATCGACATGGCGTCGGATAGCCCCAGATCAAATACTTGTCCGACGCCGGAGAATTAAGACCACACAACATGCTGCCAGCCACGGCCATGGTTACGTCTAAGTTCACCCATGTATTGCCGACACCCAACATTTAACACCATCCTACCTAAACCCTCAAGCTGTGGCAGATTTTTTTTTGCTTCCTCGCCGCCTCATGCTTACGGCTTAAACTCCTGTTCCAGTGCCCACTGCACAGCTTGCTCCACGTCGTCGACCTCGTGTGTTGGGCGGTGGCTTGGCGGTCCCTGACGAGGGTCGTAAACACCCGTCCGCACAAGGATAGACTTCCAACGTGCGGCATTCGCCCCTGCAATGTCGGATTCCGGGTTGTCTGAAGAGCGCAACTTGACGTTGCCGCGTTCGCTCGGTCTGGACTCCGCGACTCACCTCCAACCATGTATCTGTCCAACGCATTATGCAAAATGTCAGTTGGTGGGAGGCACATCGGAATGCAATTGTTTGCTACCTACACCGAGGCAGGAGAGGAATTTTCTAACAGCTGTTCCCGCAACATCTGCTCCGCGAACGTGTACGTCGCTGCCGTGGGCTTTCCGAATTGGGTAAACGGACATGGCGTTCCGGTTAGCGACTGCATGATAATGGCTTGGTCATGGTCGCCGGGAGATACCGAGTCAACTGAGCTCAGTTACCTTGAACACAGCTTGGAAAGCTTCTTTGAACGCGCCTTGCCCAAGTCGAGGTCTATCAAAATCTGATTTCCATATCAGATCTGGATTGCAGAAAATGAGGTCGACCGCCTTTCGCGTGTGGGTGGGCAGACAGGGACCGCCCACAACGCCGCCTGATTGAATCAAATCGCACATCACTTGGATATCAAGGGCCCAGTTTCGAGGATCATGAAATACAATGATGGCTGCAATGCAGATTTGGGAGAAATCGGTTATCTAAAAGCAGATTTCGCTTGTTCAAAAAAGGTTTGATCGGAGTACAAGTGAGCGGAGACCGACCTTGACCGACTCCAACTCTTCAGCCGAAAGACTGTGAAGCGGCCACACACTGTAACCTGTTTGAGAAAACTGCCGTGAGCCGGGTAACGGCGAGTGACTTACGCCTTGTTCCAAGCAAGCACGTCAAGGGTGGTGTGAACATGCTTAAAGCCGTAGCTATTCTCGAGATCAGAGATCCATGTCAACAAGGGTGGCGTAGAAAACACATAAGCTATTACCCTTCGGCCACCCTGCGGAGTGCGTCGCCCTTGCCGCCAAGCACTAACACCGGTAGATTAGCATACTTGTGCACGACAGACTTTAGTACAGTGTGCGCCTGGATAAATCGTCCTGGATCGATCTGTGTGAATGACCATTCTTAGTGAAATGACCATCTCAACCCGCGGATCTCACTTTAGTTCCCAGCTGTTGACTGAGTTTGTGGCAGCGCGCCGACTCGCTCACGCCACCGCCATTAGTGAGCTGCAGGATAATTGAGTTTGATGGGAAGTGGAAAACATGAGGTATCATTCACTAAGAGGTAAGGTATTTTACTTGGGAAAGCGATCAGGACGGGCGAAGCACGGTGGAGCGAGAAAAAAAAAGAGACGTACACGCCGAATGGATTGTTACCGTCCAGGATCGACAATGCCCGCCTTGAGGCGGGTAGGGCGTTGTCACCTCGAACGAGAACGCCATCCTGAGCATGCACGGGTGAGAAGTCAGTCGAACTACAGCGTGTTCGGGTCCCAAGAAAACTTGAATGAGTCACGAACGATATCAAACACGAACGCCAGCGGTGAGGCGGCCTTGTGAGCTTTTAAAACGGGATCGGGATGAGAAACAAGCAAAACGGGATAAACGATAGCACGCGTTGTGGAGACTTACCTGTGCGATGTCGTACAAAAGAAACGGTTGGAGTGATATTGACGTACTTTGAGCACATGTACCTCTGCGAATACAGGGTGTTCAGCTGGCGCATCCTGATTCTGGGCTTCTCGGTATGTTGCGTGAGAGTCAAGAAAAACGCGGCCTGCGAGCTGCATAGTAGTTTATGAAAAGAAAATGAGTGACAAACACTAACAATGGGAGAGAGTGACAAACCTTGGCGATGTGACTTGATATTATGCGCCCGGGCCCTGAAACGATTCGACTTTGAGTCCACGTTGTGCACAAACGCACAAACGTGGCCAGCAGCAGCTCACCGCGACTTCCGTACCGTGGTACCGAATTATATAATCACGATCGACACTGAGCACCTTCCCTCTCTCTCCAGGGCCGAATTCATACTTACAGCAAACCATAATTAATGTCTAAAAATCCTTAGCTGGACACTATCTTAGAACTAAACTTTCATTTCAACAAGTTGGCCGAAAAACGGCGTTCATGTACATACCTGGTGGACCGTGAGGCAGGTCAGGATACCTGTCTTACGCGACGATTATGAGCCATGACAGACCGTTGTCAAACGACCGTGGAAGCCAAACTACTGAACTTGGAGTCGCACAGACTCCACGAAGATCCCCCGGAGTCCAGTTGTCGCGGGCCATACGATCAGCCACAAGGCTTCCAGTTCGTCGCGCGTCAAGCCAGTTCGGCCCGTGGTGATCGCATATTCGCAACAAGACTGCGCTTGTACCTAGTCATCCGACAGATATCGTGATTACCGTGGAGTGTACTAATCTTGCCACAAAGCTGGATGATTATTGGGGTTGTGATGATCATTTCCTCTATCACTCTGCCTGATTATGGCCTGTTTCATGTTGGGCGACAGGGTGTGCAACTCGAGGTTCCCAGGCCTCGTGGATGCCCGCCATTGATCTAGATTCAAGTCCACACACCACACTTGAGCCTAGGTCACCATGGACTGGTTCAATCGGGCCAAATCTACCACCCAACCGTGGGAGGCAACGCTGGTGCTAATAGTTCCCGAGGGTCTATCTATAGCCACCTGTTCCTTATCTCTTCCTTCCTTCAACATCATGGCCTCTGTAACACTTCCTCAGCTTGCAATCATCGCAGCGGGAGAAATGGGCGCTGCAGTCGCCGGTAGACTCACTAGGGCTGGTTGCACGGTGTACACTGATCTGGACGGACGCTCCGAGGCAACGCGGCGACGCGCCAACGAAGCTGGGATGCATGATGCACCTCTAGACGACATCGTAGTCAAAGCGAACTGGATATTGAGTATACTACCTCCCCGGGACGCAGTTTCGCTCGCCGAAAAAGTTCGGGACGCCGCCGCGAGGCAGAGCAGACAAGGCGGCAACAATCCTTTGGTGTTTGTAGATTGCAACGCTGTCAGTCCGGAGACGGTGAAGCAGATTGCAGGGGTGTTCGCAGGCGCAGGCATCAATTTCATCGATGCTAGCATTATTGGAGGCGCGCCGAGGGATGGCTACGATCCCACCTTTTACGCATCTGCTGCACCAGAAGATAAACACTGTCTTGATTCTTTTGCAGCTTTCTCCCAATATGGGCTAAAAATCTCGCTGCTGACGGGAGAGGGTGCAGGTGTGGGGGATGCAAGTGCGCTCAAAATGTCATATGCGGTAAGCAGGCTTCCGTTCCGGATATGTGCTGTAGTTAGAGCGGCACGTATAGGGAATCTCCAAGGGAACAATAGGTTTATACACGACAATGATCTTGGGTAGGCGAATAAGAAAATAGTGCGGTGATTGCATACTGATGGGCTCACCTTAGCTGCGCACGCGTCATCGCCAGCGACTGCCGAAGCACTGATGAAAGAGCTGAACGCGTCGCAGTCCGGAGCAATGGAGCGGATGATGAAGGTCATACCAGGGATGCCTCGCAAAGCCTACCGGTGGGTGGGAGAGATGGAGGAAATCGGGGAATTCGTAGGCGGGAGAGGAGGGAATATCTATAGAGGACTGGCTGAGATATACTCGGGCATTGAAAAATCTCTGGAAGGGGATCAAGCGGACGTAGAGGTATTGTTGCGGTATGTGGAGGAGGCGCAGACTCGAAAGGCGGAGAGGAAATGATACATGGAGAGGTCAGGAACGCTCTGCTCGCCAATGTGTAAGTAACTGTAGCCTGTCGTTGGTCGGCAAATTATACACACGGCAACCGCGCAACTTTTTTTCATTTCAGCGCGTCAATCATTGGGAGTCCCCGGAAAATGACTGACAGTGTCGATGGCATCACCCCCGTGTCAGTTAATGAGCATCCTGGTCAGTTTCTTGGTCGGAAGGGTCGAGGTGGCCTGGTAATAATAGCCGAAGTAAGCGAAGATACTTACGGAATGGGATTACGGGAAGGGTAACCCCCACTCAACGCAACGCTCTGCAAATTTTCAACATTTTGAGTGTTGTGTCCTGCTCGGTCGGTTCAGCCTTCCTCCGCGACGAGCCATAGACTCGAGTTTTGTATTTTACCTTTGAAACACCAGTGACCAGTCTCTCTCTCCTCCTTCTCTTCTTCTACCCGCGAACTGTGCTCAATGGTCACCGTCGAACCCGATAACGCCCTCGATCAGACCCCGTCTTCGCCAAATCCTACCACCACGGCCGTGGCGCCACCAGAGCCGTCCGCGACGACCAAGCCAAGCGACGCAATCCCCAACGGCGCCTCCGCCCGCTCTGCGATAGTAGTACCGCAAGTAAACGTGAATGGCGAACCGCTGCAGAGTCCCCGGCCCTCTACTACATCCTCCCCGTCATTCGATCCGGATAGTTCGACCTGGGGCGCGCATTTTTGGGTGACGTTGGTCGATCCACAGGTGCGTTGTGTCTTGCTCTTGCGTCGTCGATGACCTATACGAGCGTCGACCCGCTTCTTCAAGACCAGCACGACCTTCTTTGCATGTCCAGCAACGGGTCAAGTGAGCTGGGACCCTCCGGTGGGCACCTTTGTGTGAGTTCGTGTTGTCCCCAATTTCAAATCATGGTGCTCAGTTTTATATCATTTCCACCTTTTTAGTCTTCCGCCCAGCGAAGATGGCGAGTGGTGGGAGCTCAATGACGATTCTCGTGGCGGAATACCATATTATTATCAAACTAAAACAGGGGAGACCGTATGGGAGCGCCCAAATGGATTCGTCATTCCCCTGACCATCATACAAGTAACTCACACTCCCTACTGTCGCCTTCGACTCATGCTCACTGCGATGCATTTTGCAGCAAACAGCTCTCGGTCGCCGTCTCTCCCAGACCGGCATGCGTGGAAAGGCAACGAACAGAAACCAGGTCGCAACTTCGGACCGCCAAGCCAATCGCAAGGTTAAGGTGCAAACCGGCGGCGTTGACAAGAATGCCCGTCATGTCTCACCTCGATCAGGCGACCCAGATCCGCAACAACGGCCTTCGCATCCAACCATTCGTAGTTCTCCGGGGCGGATCGCGGTGTCAACGAGCACGAGTCCCGCTAGGAAACCACTCCCGCAATCTCCGCCTGTCAGACGCTCTGTTACCAACGACCACCATGTTCAATCCAATGGGACGACAGCCCGCGGTCGTCCGAACGGGCTGCATACCAATCTCCCCCCGATTCCTGCCTCCCCGTACACATCAGAGCCCTCTACCCCCGGTTCTCGTAAGTCGTTATCACCCCATTCTACAAATGGCAAGCCGAGTCCCAAGGAGGAGAAACTCTACCCCAATGGTGCTAGCAACGGTGCGGTGACCGATGCCGAAGACGGGACTCCATCGCGATCGAGATCCAAGTCTTCTTCGTACATGCCCTATAGATCACCACCGCCACAAAGTTTGAACGCTGCGGTGGAGATGCTCTCATTATCGGAAAGGAGATCAGCGTCGGATCTTGGTCATTCCTTTACACCTCGTCCGGGCCCTAGTCCGGGAGCTGCAGAGAACAGCAAACCGCGTTCAAGCATGAGTAGTTCGAGTTCAAAGTCCAAGGAGAAACGCGATCCTTCGCTGTCCCCGACGAAGAATCTGCACGTGACACACAGCGCGTTTTGGATGACACGGAGTACGTCAACGCCGCCGACCGTGAACGGCAAGACTATCAGTAACCCCATCCCGAACCAAGGTGAGGCGGATTCCTAGGCGAGTATGGTGCTCTTGATCAGGCTCGACAGAGGCTTCGTTGGAGATGAGTCCCCTGAAGAACCGGTCGACCCGTAAACCTATTCCGGTCGCAGCATCGACGAGCACTCTGCCTTCCCTTAATCGTTGCCCCACAACGACGCTTGCATCAGGGTTCGTACGCTTACGCTTTACCGAGTAACGTCGTTGATAGTTTTCTCAGAACGTACCCTGTACTTCCTCATGACCTCGCTTCCGACATTCAACAGTTCTCAGAGTCAGATTACGCCAGACAGTACTTCTCTACCCACCGGACAGGCTTTATCTTCCGCCGTAGAGTCCCCGTGGCACAGATGATGACATGGCAAAAAGCTCCGCTCACTTCGCCTCTCCTCACGCTAAACCGATCTTTGAAAACGGACGCTGTCAAGATCTTCAAGGTGATCCAACACATCATGGGTGACCGCGAGCGGGAAAAGCCGGCTGGCATACCTGTACCTGTACATAACGGATCCACGACGTCACTTCCCATTAGCTCGATGGGCCTCCTCGAGGAAGAGCGATGGTTACTGGGAGAGGGCCTCACGCACGGAGAGCTACGAGACGAGATATATTGTCAGTTGATGAAACAACTCAGCGGCAATCCCAACCAGGAGAGCGTTTTCAAGGGATGGCAGATGCTCTGTGTGCTGCTAATCGCGTTTCCCCCGTCGAAAAACTTCGAGACTTACCTCCGCTCCTTCATTCTCCAGCGGATACCCCAATGCGAAGGCCGTGTGGACGTCATGGCTAAACACTGTTTACGCCGACTGTCTGCCATATCAAAGAAGGGCCCCAGAGGAAAGCCACCGTCCGTCGCGGAAATCGAGACCGCGTCTGACGCGGCGTTCAACCCGTCCACGTTTGGGGAATCCTTGGACGCAGTCATGCGCCTCCAAGAACGTAACTACCCGAAGGAGAAGATACCGATCATCTTGCCGTTTCTCGCCGACGGCATCATCGCTCTGGGTGGCACGAAATGCGAAGGCATCTTTCGAGTGGCAGGTGACAGTGATCTCGTTTCGGAGCTCAAGATCAGAATCGATAGGGGATATTACACGCTCGAGAATGTCGACGACCCACATGTGCTTGCGTCGCTGCTCAAGCTGTGGCTCCGCGAGCTCTTGGATCCGCTCGTCCCTGAAGAGCTGTACAACGACTGTATTAATGCAGCCGCTGAGCCGGCTTCGTGCATAGCGATCGTCCAGCGATTGCCCACGATCAATCGCAGGGTCGTGGTCTTCATCGTCAGCTTCTTGCAGTTGTTCCTGGAGGAGAAGGTCTTGGCCAGCACAAAGATGACGGCTGCGAACATGGCGCTTGTTTTGGCCCCGAATCTGCTGAGATGTAGCTCGGATTCGATGAAGGTCGTGTTTACGAACTCACAGTGAGTGGATCCTACGATATATCCGGTTTGCAGCACCCAATTGATTCGAATCGTGCGAGTCAGGTTCGAACAGATTTTTGTCTACAATCTGTTGTTACACCTCAATTGCAACAAGGTCGACGACGACTACGTGCCTGTTCATGGGCGAGGCGCGAGTCTTCCTAGTTCGCCCAAATCCCGTGCGGCCAAGTCTCGGAATAACAGGAGATGAGGTCATGACTTTTTGCCGAGCCCAATGAAGTTGAGGAACACACACAGGTCCAAGATGACGAGTACTGCTTCTTCCCGCATCCTCCTCTCCGTTTGATGACGCATCGGTATCGTTCCTTTCTTCCTTGGAACTGTTTGGACGCTTTCCGCGTTCCTTCTCGCAACTCGTATGCGCTTGCACCGATGACCCAGACCGAAAAGTTCAACAATCCCACTCACTTTTACCTTGTCCCACTATTTTCCGCCCGTTGTACTCCAAAAATGCACTTATCAATACTAATACCAATACCGACATCAACATTCCTTACTGCTCGCATGCTTCACCCATCGATACTTTCTTTACTTGCTTTGCATACCCTTGGTGCTTGTTACTTCTCTCTCTCGCACGAACTCTGCTTTTCACTCTAGTTTACCTTGTTTTCGTTTCTTGGTTACTATCGCCTTGCTTTTTCACGTGGACAAACCCGTTTTTTGTTTTTGTTTTGTCTCTTGCAGAGGATGCATACGTTTGTCGACTGAAAGATCCTCGTCATTTTTGTAGTAGTCCTACATTCCTTGCCGGTTTCTCCTTTTCTCTTTGCTTTGCTTTTTTCTTCTCTCTCACTCTACGTATCTTCACCCTTTGGTACAACATACAACGCACACTCCTTTTCGATGGGTAGTTTAATGCTAACAAGAAAGAAATGGAAATGGAGGTGAATACGCTGGAGTGAGTTGTTGGGCAGCAGCTGGTTGGACACGATCACCGCGCGCCATGTCTGCACAATCAGTTTCAGGGTACGAAGCTTGGAGGGTCTAGAAGCGGTCGTCAATCTCAGCTGTGACTTATCCTGGGACCCGGCAGGGTACACTGCCGTACGCTCTCGAAATACTGCTGCATGGGGTTAAAATCATGGAACTCCGAGTCGGTTGTTCAGGAAGTCCAGTTTCTCTGCGAGGAATACTTGTTCGTCGACGGGTTTGTTTTTCTTTTCTTGTCTTTTCTCACCGATCGGCGATTAAGCACCATCCGAGGGAAGGGAACTAACGTCACTCGAAGCTGCAGCATTGAGCTTCCGAGCCCGGAGGACAACCGGATCATGCAGCACTTTGAGGTCCATCAAATCGGAGTTCAAGTTGCTCGGTTCTCCGTGATTGCGTGAAAGTGCTGATAAGCACTACATAATGTAATATGTCCATAATGTCGCGTTTGAATTTGAACTTTGAGTGAGCCCGAAGTTTGGAAGTTCAAGGAACTTGTTCAGTAGGAGTGGTGCCAGTGCACTGCGTAGTCCTGTCTGTCAGTTCTTTTTTTCTCCGCAGTGTGCCTGCGAGTGGGAGCTGTACAAAAGTTATTGGGTGATGGCGGGTTGCCCGAGGATTTGGGAACACTCAGCCGTGGCCCTTCATACTTTGGTTTAGCAGAGAATGCCCTGCCTTCCGAGGTTACACAGCTCCCAACCCTTATCTATCCTAAACATATATCCTCGCCGGCGATCCTTCTGCGGATCAGACCAAACTTCTCATTCCTAGCTGTGACCATGACATGATGAGTCCCGCTGAGCGAATGCTTTAGCCGAGGATACGATCAGTGATCGCTAACACTTCATAGCGCCGATGGCTTTCCAAGTAAGTATGAGTGGCTTAAGAGCTCTGGGTTATGCTGATCCGTAAGCTCTGACAAGATACAATATGCGATTCCATTCTGCCCGTTGCGTTCAGTTATGATGTGATCGTTTGCAAAAAAGACGAACAATTATATATCAGGAACTTGAACGATTGACCTTGTACGAGCATCGATACCGGAACTACGGTCGAATTAGTGCGCATGGACGTACTATCTGACCAGTTCTTCTAGGGACCCATTATAGAGTATGTTTGCCATGCAAGAGTGCAACGGTTTGGGCTGTGGAGCCCTGGTTATCACTGAAGGACTGAGGAAGCCTTTCAGCGTACGTAAAATTGCAATTTGTTGGTGGATGAAAAGAAAGCCCATTGATACGAGGTCGATTTCATTCTCCAATAAGTACCGTTACATTGGGTAGGGCGGGGCAGGAAGAACAGAGTAGCAAGGGCAGGGTGGGGGTGGTGGCTGGCACCTGGAGCTGTAGGTACTTCGGGGTGAGGACTCGAGCGGGGAGGAAGATGTATTTTGGTGGAGGCGTGGTTGGTTTCGAGTGCCAGACGTCGACCAGGCGTTACTACTTGGCCTCTCCCCGTCCTAGGAGGCTCACGGGGTTGAAGGACCAGTGCCAGCAAGATGGAGGGGAAAAATCTATTATTATGGTTTCGTCAGTCAGAAGGTAACTGAACGTTCAACGTTCAACGCTCAATCAGGTTCTGCAGCCTGATTTGAAGTGCAAAGATATCTGAATGCAAGTCAAGGACCGTCCTTGGGCTTGAGCAAACAAAAGAAGAGGTAGTGTCATCAAGCTTTTCGGACGTTACGTACACTGGCAATGAAGCGGCCCCTGTTGTGCATGTAGTCTTTCCCGAACCGACGTTAGACTTCCATCGAAAGTACTTAGAGTCGTCTATCTGAGATTTGTGAGATCATGTGTCGTTCATAGCACATACAAGAAAAAAAGGAAAAGGTACCAACTAGACAAAGACAGAAAAAAACTTCGACGCCAGCAGGATTCGAACCTGCGCCCTCAAAGAGGAACAGATTTCTAATCTGTCGCCGTAACCACTTGGCTATAGCGCCTTGTTGTGGGAAAAGAACTGTTGTGCAATATGTAGGTACGTGGTCATGAACTTGTGCCAAGAGTACCAACTACCCAGCATCTTGCCAAGGCGCCATATGTACGTCGACACGAATCGGATCTGTGAACACCTCCCGAACTTCAGATACCACATACGCCTCTGTACCAGCCTCACTGCAAGATTTGCTCCCCGGACCTTTTGACGATCGTGGCAATGGCACAGTGGATAATCGCGAGGCAACCCTGCCACCAGCGGGCGGAACGAGCACATTCGATATCTTGGTGCGCAACACTTCGAGCGCAGTGAAACGTGGACACGGCAGGAAGTTACCACGCACGCTCATCAACTTCATATTCCATATTAGTTTTGCCATGTTCACCGTGTAATTACAATCGGACGATCATTCCCTGGACACGCGACACTCGTTCATCAGAATGCAAAGTGGACTAGGTTCCGACGAGGGCGGCGTTGCTTGTGCTCGACTAAGCCCTGTCAGTCCCGCGTCGGAGCTGGACGAGTTCCTTCGTAAGTCAGTGCGTATGATATGCATTAAGTTGTCACCTTGGCTAACTCAGTCAGCTTGCATGATGCGCTGTATGAGCCTGCCGACTACTCCACGTCCCACTCGAAGCGCGTACGTCGAAAGCGCAACCGACTCTCTCAAGATTCACCATATAATCCATCGCCTCTGATTACCGTGGGCACTGCCAATCCTCGCCCACTTTGACCCGAAGGATGAAGTGTACGATACGAGTACAAGATGGCGTGTTTTGCAGAATTTCGAGGTAAACACAAAGTGACTCTCAAGTATGTCAGACCCTTTCGTGCGTTCCACGGTCTCTGAAATCGTCCAGAGATTAACAGGACGCATATGTAACGTTGATGATCATGCTCGGATGCACTGCCATCCTGCCCCCTCGAACAAGCGTCGGGCAGAAAAGGAGTCACACGTAACGACCCGCGTCTCATCAAAGCCATCAGCCGCATCAGTATGATCTATATCATACTGTCAGTTCTTACCCACGATGCAACCAGATCGTTGCCATACACTGGCACTGGTGAAATAAAAGTGAATTCGTCGATGCTCAGTAGTCTTATCGATCCCCCCTGCTTCAAATGCGCCTCGCAATTTCTACAATCATCCTTGCAACGGCTGCCTCGACTTTTCCAATCATTGAGCTTGATCGGAAAGCCAACGGGATAGTGATACCACTCACCCAACGGTCTTCGTGGTTGAAGCCTGACAGCAGCGTGGATCTCGACGCACTCCACTCTCATGTTGAATTAGTCATTGCGTACGTTCAAGGTTCAACATACATCACCCTTCGTTCAAGAAGCATTTTCATAGAAAAATACTGCGCGGCCTCGACCATTACGAGAGAAATACGGGGATCTCCCATTCGCTTGCGATGAAAGGGACGGGGCTTCTAAAGTCGAAGAAGCGCGCTCAGGCTGTTGGTGCTGCCGCAGCCACCTTGACAAATCATAGAGGTTTCGTCTGGTATGGCACCATTACAATTGGTACTCCTCCCAAATCTTTTACTGGTAACTTACGTTTCTCTTTGTAATTCATGATATACATTGACCTGACTTCCATTGCAGTTGATATCGACACTGGTTCCAGGTGGCTACATTCCACCCAACCCCCGCAACTTATTTGCTCAGTCCCACGTACTAGTGATATCTTCCTTCCAGGCCCCACTTGCTCCGGTTGCTCGCAACATGCCTCCTGGGACCCCGCTTCGTCGCGCACAGCTGGAGCCAAGGGTTCGACATTCGAAATCGAGTTTGGTGATGGAGCCATTGTCTCAGGCCAACAATACATCGATAACGTCACCATTGCTGGCCTCAGTGTACAGTGTTCTCCGTCATTTCCGAACGTATACACGTCTGACCATCAAGTAGGCGGACGCTCAGACCATCGGTGCCGCAACAACATACTCTACCAATATGGGTTTCCCTCCAGATGGTATGTTGGGGTTGGCTTTCCAGTCAATATCATCGTATCATGCCAGCCCCCTTTTCGAAACACTCATAAATGAAGGAAAGGTAACTGAACCAGTATTCTCACTCAAGCTCACCTCTTCTGGAGGTGAGTTGTACCTTGGTGGAAAGAACGCCAACCTGTATAAAGGTGAAATCATCTATACACCCCTGACGGAAGTGGTGAGTTGAAGCGTCGAGTGGACGCGGACGTAAACTTATGTTGTTGAGGCAGAGACACTGGCAGGTGAACATACAGAAAATTCGAGGTGATCACCAGACGTTATTGAGTGATATAACCGCCATCATCGACACCGGTTCCAAACTAATCGTTGGTGATCCGTCGCAAGTGGCCAAGCTGTACTCGACCCTCGGTGGCAAGAGCGTCGGCCGCGGGTATTACAGCTGTGAGTTCCTGTCTAATTCCAATTCGATGTTTCGGTTCCATCGTACGTCCTACAGTCCCGTGTAACAACTTCCCGACGATAAGCTTCTATTTTGGCGGCGATGTGACAGTCCAGATACCTGCCTCGATCCTCAACATGGGACCGGTTGGGGTTTCGTCCGACTGTTTCAGCGGCATCGTTGGTCGGAGCCCTGAAAGTGAGCTTCCAATGTCCTTGATCTTTTGGGGGTCGTTTTCAGTTGCGTCATCATGCTGACCCCAGCACTGAACGTTTGTTTGAATCACCAGAATTCTGGGTCCTCGGTGCCGTTTTCCTAAAGAGCATCTACACGGTGTTCGATTTCGGCAATCAACAGGTCGGATTTGCGGATCTTGTGTGATAGTGGCGAGCTTTTAGTAAGCTTTGAAAGATATCATGCAAGGTGTTTCCCCGCAACGATCCGCCCGTCATCAAAGCCCACATCCATCAGTATGATCTATATCAAACAGTCAGTGCTTGTCCACGATGCAACCAGATTGTTGCTATGCGCTGGTGGATCAAAGGTGGATTTGTGGATGCCCCTGTTTCTGTTCCGAATGCGTCTCGCAATCTCTACGATCATCCTTGCAACGGCTGCCTCGACTCTTCCGATCATTGAGCTTGATCGGAAAACCAACTGGATAGTGGTACCACTCACCAAACGCTCTTCGTGGTTGAAGCCTGACAGTAGCATGCATCTCGACGCACTCCACTCCCATGTTGAAGCAGTCAATGCGTACGTTCAAGCCTCAACATCATCGCCCTTCGTTCAAGAAGCAACTTTATAGCAAAATACTGCGCGGCCTCGACAGTTATGAGAGAAATACGGTGATGGCACACCCGCTTACGGTGAAAGGGACGGAGCGTTTAAACTCGAAAGGCCTCCCCAAACCTTGCAGGGTAAATTTCCTTGTATCATTCTCGTTTGTGTTAACGCTGATCTACGTCACAGTCCAATTCGATACTGGTGCACCATAATTTGACTTCATACAGTTGTTTTTGCCCAAGTCAATGCAGTGCTGCAGATCGACTTTGCTGCCAGTGGATTTTCCGGAGATCTCAACCGCTGGGATTCTCATTGGTCCCAATGTGCCCAGAAACAGAGTTGGACATTTCAGCTAAGCTCATATATTCGGGTGTCATCAATTCAGTGATAGTGTAACCGTTGCTGGATTCAGTGTATGTTTTGTATCGCTTCTCAGCATGACCATTGAATTCTGACCCAAGCTATTAGGCAGACCTTCAGACCTTTCACTGGTGACCACTATATCTCCGGAGAATGAGGAGTCGTGGAAAATGGTTTTGGTTTCTATCACCGTGAGTTCCGATTACCTCGACAGCCTGTAGTACCGTGACAGTGTTCGGACTCTTTCCCAGCACTGGACTTCACATTCGGTGGCAGGATGTTTGAAATCCCTGATGTTTTCAGACTTTATAGGTTCTCCCAATTATTTCGGCTCCGTTATCGCTGATCGCGAGTCTACTGGTGAGATTTCGGTGCTAATCCGAGTCGCTTCCTGAACCACCTTGCCAGGCGGCATTACTAGATGGACTCGTTCTGACTATATGACCTAGGATTATGGAACATTGGGATCACTTTGGTGTATGATATCAGCGTGTTTGATTACAGTACTTTACGGGTCGGGTTTGCGGACCTTGCTTGAATCATCGCGAATGTTCCCGGCAGTACTTACTGTACCGTTGAACTAATACCGATTACTTCTTGTGGCTGTGTCTTAGGCTCCTTCATTTTACGGTGGTCCAAGTTTCAGGATGTACATGGCCTGTCGACCTCGCAGTCGTCTTTCTTTCTTCTCTCGTAGCTACTCCACCTCCACTTCAAAACCTGCTCATTCGATATTCACCGCACCCGAGTCACCTTGGGAACACGTATTTTCCGACGTCGACACCCTCGCGCCCATCGAGCCCGCTAACCCGCCAAGGTCCCCCGCCGCGTACCGAATCCG